>JAOVVO010000270.1:0-98215 GCA_028564675.1 Onchocerca lupi
ATAATAATAATAATAATAATAATAATAATAATAATAATAATAATAATAATAATAATAATAATAATAATAATAGTAATCATAAGTCAAAAAATCAATAAATTTGAAATTACAATTTAAATTTCAAAAAAATTAAAGCAAAAATTAAAAATCTGGTAAACCTGTTCATCATTCAATAAATTATAACGAATAGATTTTAATAGTTGACGATAATATGGTAAACGTTTTTTACGATCGAGCGAAATCCATCGCTTAAGAAGAATCCAAACATCCATCTGAATCATGTAAAAAGTGTTAGTATCATTTCTAATTTTTCTTCAAAGTTAAAAATTTTGAAATTTCCTGAAAATTTCACTTCACAATATTTGAATTGATGAATATTTTTCATTAACTAAACATTTGTGCTATTAAAATTTTACTTTATGGATGAATAATTATCCTTCAGTAATTAAAATATGTAATATTAAATGTACACCTCATCATTTACTTTTAATAAATCAGCATTCAGAATTTCAAATAAATTATCACTTTTGAGACGAAAATAATCAAGATTATAACCATTGTTAACAGATGCATTAATCGTATACAATAAATATTCAAAAGCCTAGAATTTAAAATAAATCAAATACTAAAAGATAGCAGTATTGATTTGTTTTTTTTTTTCGCTTAATAATAAAGAAAAAAAAAATCGTTGTTTTTTTCATTTCCTTTTTCTTTCAAGAAATCAAAAATTACAATTTAGCTTTCTAATTCAGACAAAAACTGAAGATAAAAATAATTAACTCAAGAAATAAATAACTTAAAATATTTAAACTTTAGCTTAAGAGAAAAATTTTAATTTAACGTTTTTAATTTTATCAGTCAAATATTTGGTACACATCTGCCATACAGCAATGCAATTTTCTTCATTAATACCATCAACGAAATTTTGCACAACACATCGTTTTACGCTTTCTAATTTCCATTCATTTGCCTAAAATTTGCATTTTGCAAAAATTTCAAAAATTTTATAATAAAATGATTTAAAATTCTAAAAAAAAAATAAAAAATTCGACCTAGGTTCAATTATTTTCTCTATAAAAGTGAAAATTAGCGGATGAAGCCAAACGGAACATTTTTTGCATAATTTAATTTTCAATAAATACAACGAATATTATCGATTAAAACTAATGAATTTTAGAATATCGTCAAATTTTTTCCCACAAAAAAAAAATAATGAATAAACAAGGTGATTATTAATGGTTAATATTATGAATTAATTGTTTTCCGTGGAATGATTTACATATAGCAAAAGTTTTTTTTTTTTTGTTTTGCTCAAATTTTAGCAAAATTTTATCAAACAATCGTATTTAAAATATTTGATGATTAAGAATGATAATGTTTGCTAAATGAAAAAATTATAAATTATAAAAGAATGGCATTTTTTTAAAAAAAAGGACATGCGCATACCACTTTAAGAATTCGTTCTAATTGAAGCCAATCTTTGACATTAATATTTTCGTATTTTAAAGCATAAAATATTTCTTTTATCTGTAAATGCATTTACTTAATTTTTATTTTATTTCAAATTTCTTGATTTTTTTCCGCAAAAAAAAAGAAATGATTATTCATTAAAAAAATTTGAAATACTTTATCATATAAATATGCAAATTTAAAAAATATCAAAATTTTGAAATAAATTAAATAAAATAATTTACAATATCAATTGCAATTGCTGTATGTATGGTATATTGTTGTGTTGTTTCATTAAAATGCATGAAAGGAATAAGATAAGGACAACGATGTTCGATAAATCGACTATTTAATCGATACCTTAAAAAAAAAAATACCTATTTTAACTATATAAATTACTTCAAACGATACGGTATTACAGATACAGTAATTGTAAACTGTTAAGTAATACTTAATTATGTCTTAAATAGGAATAGTGAATAACGATTATAGGAAATATTTACAATTATGATGAATATTTAATGAAAATTACAAATTATAACAAACTCATTAGTAAAAAGTAGTACTGTAAACTACCGTGACATGTATCATCTGCATTTCCGTTGGATTACGATAAAGTTGATTACGGTATAACAAGTAAAGGAAAAATGATCGGGGAATTTTTTCTTTTCTATTTGTTCTTCTTTAATATGATATTTTCCTACCTATCATTATCATCTGTGATAATGATACAATCACACAATACATCATCACCATAAATATTGACTGTTTCCGTATTACACTGTTCATTACAGTATGACTTTAATAATATTTCGCGATTTTGCTCTGCCATTTTGATATATTCAATGCAATCCAATAATAAGTGTTAAGCAAAAAGAAAAATGAAATTCACTAGTATTTTAATATCTTTTATACATGATCGTTTGAGAAGTGATAATTTGCATAGCAAATTAGATTTATGCAAATTTACGATCACTTATTTTTCGATCTTTTGAAAGAAAATTTTCATTTTCAAGTACAAGCATAAATTTGTGATGAATTTTTGTGATGCAGACTTTCAAATGTATGATAATCTTTTTCTTACAATAATTCACAATACTTGAGTAGCACTACTTTAAGGCATATGGTACTTTTTTCAATAAAACTTCAAGTACTGTAATACCTAGTGATATTGACTTCATATTTATGGTACTACAATTTTCCAGTATTTGAAAAATTTTAAACTTCTTCAAATTTTTGAACGACTTATGTATAAACAAGATCTATTCTATTCCTTAATGGAATGTAAACAGGTAAGACAGTTGTCATTACCATAGAACATATGTTAATAAAAAGACGATGATAAATGCAAGTAAATTTTTTTAAGGATTAAAATGATGCATTAATATGTGTTTGAAATGATTCTAAATTTTTCAAATGTAAAATGTCAAAATTTTTATCTTCGCTTGTCATTCATTGATAGCAGCATTTACGTAATTTATAATGAATCACGTTTAAATTAATTTTAACAAAGACTGAGTGAATATCTTATTTAAATGCCGTGATAAATGATAAGTATAGTTATTTACGTAATTGCATATTACGTAAATGTTATCATCGACGAATAACAAGCGAACAAAAAATTTTTACATTTTATTTATTTTTTTTTGAATAGATATAATTTTACAAAAATTAGGCTTATTTCCCTTTCTTTTTTCGTTTCGTTTCATTTATTTCTCTTCTCAATTTTTATCATTTAAACATTAAAATTTAAAAGGACAGATATTATTAAAATTCTTTTCATGCAAATAATTGCCGAAAAATAATTTTATTTGTCAATATTCAAAATTTTTTTCATCATTATTTCATTTTAATTTAATTATTATTTGTAGAAAATAAGAGATTAAGAAAAAAATAATATGCATCGAAGTATTGAACAACGCTTGAAAAATTAATTATCAGAAATTGAATTTTAAAAGATGTCACATTAACTTCGCAAATTTTTGTCATACACAATAGTATGTTTAAATTACTAGAAATTATCTTCTAATCATTAAAAATTTTTTTAGAAGAAATTACGATATTTGCTCAAAATAATTCCATACATCAGCTATGTCTTAACAAAATCATTACATAATATAATTTATTTCAAGCATTTTTTTTCTTTATGCTTAACAACATGATTGATAAGTTGTTTACTACAACCATCTTCGTCTCAAAATGATCAATTTAACAAAAATTCAATTTTTTTTCTTAATTCAAGAAAATAAATGAATAATACATGCTATATTCAATTCTAAATTCTAAATTGTTTAAAATCAATTTTTTTCAAGTTTTTAGAGATTTAAAAACAAAAACTAAAGAAAATCGTAAATCATTGTAACATTTGATAAAAAAAATTCTTATACATCAGTTATATAGGCTGATAGATTTTTATCACTTAATATCACTGAACAAGATGAGAAAATTCGTTCGATACGATTTCTTGCTAGAGCAACATATTTACCTTCATCATCAACTGTAGGATTATTGATCTGCAATAACCACCAATCATTTTTTCGATCGATATCTAAAAGTAAAATTATTTTTTCTATTTTAAGATCATAAATAAAATATATATTATAATTTCTTTAAATTTTCCTTTCCTTTGATAATTGATAATATTTATCTTCTATTTAAGTATTCTGTTTCGGAATAAATTCAAATTACACCAATTTTTCAATAATTTTTAAATCAATTTATAATTTTCAAATAGATATGCAAGAATTCTATCGTAAGAATCGTAAGCGCAAAAATTTTATACAAGGATTGTCATAAGAATGGTATATATGCAAGAATCATACGTAATCCTACGTAAGAATCACATATGCAAAGATCGTCGTAAGAATCATTTTGTGCAAGAATCTAATATTCGAAAAGTTTTACTTAATAGCTTACTTTTGTTCACTTTTCTTATCAAAGCAACATTTTAAGCATGCAAAAATTTTTTGGAAACTTATGAAAATTTATCAAACCGATTATTAGACATTTAAAAGATTTATGTCAGTAATCAAAAATAATATGATCAAAAAATAATAAAAAATTGAAATTATCATTTTTTTTTTACATTTCTAGTAGTAATATCTTATTTAAAACTTACTTATTCGTTGGTTATTGATTATGCGACGATTACGAAAATGAAAAGTAACATAAGGTATTGGATAGCCTGATACACGACATGTTAATTGTAGGCATTTATTAATTTCATCAAATTTCAAATTTTGTCGAAATTTCGGCTCAATTCCAGCTATATCATCATCTATAGAAAACAAAAAAAAAAAAAAGAAGTTTCTATTTATAAATGATTGATAAAATTTAACTTAATCTAATCATTTTTTTTCAAGTTTAAATAATTTTTTTTCAATATATGCAAAATTTTTTATAGCTAAAAAGAGAAGAAATTAAATCAGACAAAATAATTAATTAAGTCATTAATTTCTCAAATATTCTTTAAAAGATTCTCAACATGCTTATCTCGAAGATATTTTAGTAATATTCTATTCATTGTTATATTCTTATTAACAATATAATATCCCAATTAGAAATGAAAAGAATTTAATTAATATATATACCATTCACATATAATACAATAATATCAGAAGCGATATAGTTTGTTGATTCCACAATGCACCTTATATCACTCGAATCTGATACATCACAATCGAATATTTCCAAACAACAATCGAAACCCTTTCGCCAATAGCGATATCGTCCACCATTTGCGACTTTTTTCGCTCCCATATACCATGAAACGTTAAAGTCGAGACTATCTGTAAACGTTCAAGTTTGAGCAAGATTATCTGTAATGATTTCTTCTTCTTCTTTCCATATTTTCATAATTTTGAAAAAAAAAGCAAAATTTTTAATTATACTTTGTCCTTTCACATTTTTTTTAATTTTTGAAAATGTACGAAATTTTGTACGAAAAAAAAAAATGTACGAAAAAAAAAATGTACGAAACATTCTTTTTTTTTCCTTTTTTAAATTTCTGGTTTGATATTTTTATCTTGAATTATTATTCTATTAAAAAATTATCTTCTCTTACTCTTGAAATAATGTACCGGACACGAGATGATATCATCATCCGGAAAATATTGCTACATTAAACGTATTATTACACTCATATCAGTATGAAAAGATCAAAAAAATTAATATATTGAAAAAAAGAAATTAAAAGTAATAAAATTTTGTTTATTCAATATCCCTGTTATTTTATCGATTATTTCAATTCAATTCATCATTTGCCAATAATTAATTATTTAAACGATCAAATAATTTATAATTACTTGTATTTTTTTGATAATAATTTAATTTTTTAATAAACAGTTATTTGGAAAATTTACCAGAAATAATTATACCAGATAACATGATCATATCACCGCTGCATGCATTCCATTCTTTTTTTAACATCTTCACTGATAATCGTTTTGATAACACTTTGTTACTCACAAATGGAATTTTCGATCCCTAAAAAACAAACTAGCAACAACAATTGGGCAAAAAAAGTTTGAAAAGACAATCATAAGCAATAAATATTATTCGTTTCTTAATCGTAAGCAAATAACTGATTTTAAAATTTGATTTTAGAATAGCTTTGAATTTCTTTTTTTCTTGGAAATTGAATTTTAAAATATTCATGAAAAAAAGAATTAGCTTACAGTTGTTGAAATTAATGGATTATTTTGCTGAAATTTTTTCAAATTTACTTCATAATTCAGGTTGCTATTAGGCAATAATTTCATCATTTCTACTGATGCATGCTTGTTTGAAAATTGCTGACTAATCTAAAAATGTAAGATTACTTCGAGAATTAGTTCAAATTCTAAGATCGGAATTTAAGAATAAAACAGTAAATTTCATCTAATTATTTTTCATACGCAAATTTTTAAAATTTCAATCAAATTTTTGGTTTTTTTTTTTAAATTTTTTCCATTCAGCTACCATTATTACTAGAATAAGTATAAGCCATTGATAAATATTCGAGAAACTGATGCTTAATTAAGCATAATATGAACTTATTTGATATCAGTTGATCAAATCATTTAATAAAATCTGGCAATTAATTAGAAATTATTTATTTTTATTAATTAATATGGGAGAAAAAAAACTCCTGCACTGCTTTTAGATGATTTGTGCAAATTGCCAGCAATTTTTTCACTGTTTAATTTAGATTTCGATGAATTCATTTCCTTCGAAGCAATTTCCATTCCCATTGCTCGTTTTGAAATCTATAAAATGAAACAATAAAGGAAATTGTTGATACAACTGAAATTTACGAATTATTCAATCATATTGCAATAAATTTGCAAATTTTAACAGAAAAATTTTAAATTTAATATGATTCAAATTAATTAATTACTAAATTCATTAGCTAGTTCTTATCAAATCGATAAAATATAATCATTACAGTGGACTACATTATTAATTATCAGTTTTATAAAAAATATTTGTCTAACTAGAAACAGTTCATAAATCATTTAAAATTTTAATAGTAAGTAATTTAAATTGTTTAAAACTTCTAATCAATAACTAAAAGTTGAATAATTAGAAGTAATAAGAGAAATATAAAATGAATAGAGATTGATTAAATATTTATTCTCATTTTTTTTTTTCAAAAAATTTTTCAAAACTTGAAAAACTAGTCAATTTAAATGTCGATATGATACAGTTACGCGTAAAATACCAAAAATTAAATGATTAAGCAAAATTATTCATTTGCATTCACTTACCATGACAGAAACGACAGCATTTGAGAGAAGTAGAAAATAATTATAATCATCCCTTTCTAACGCAACTTGAACTATATAATTTTGATTTGCAATTAGCTAAAAAAATTATTAATTTGAAAAAAATTCATTTTTTTTCGTTGAAAATTGAAATGTGTTATTCCTTTATTGAAACGAATAATTTGTTCATAAAAAAAGGGAAAAATATTTTAAATATTTAAATATACAAGCACTTCATATTCAGTATTCTAATTTTTATACCATAATAAATAAAAAAAGAAATTCCGGATGACGGAATACGAATAGATAGAGTTTTAATCGTTAACATAATAACTGAGACATATATATATATTTCTTATTATATAAATTTGTGTATCTATTTTTTTTTATATTAATGTTTATGCAAATTTAATCGATTTATAAATTAATCGTTATTATTAAATTATACTCAAGTTCGAATATTTTAAAATTATAACTTCGAAATCTTTTCAAAATTCAAAAAATTAATTTTGAAAAAATGAAATAAGTATCAGTTAAAAAATTTTGTATATAAACGGTAAACAAACGCAAGTAAACAAAAATATCGTTACTATAAATAATATGGATTTTACTATAAATTCATCATACTGATGAATTTATAGTAAAATAAAAACTGATGAATTTATAGTAAAATAAAAAATTTTTATAGTAATTTCGTTCACAAAATTCACCGATACAAATAACTTTCATTTATGTGAAAAAAGTAATGTAATTCTATTTAGTAAATGACTTTCCTTCACATAAAAAAAAGTGAAATAAGTTTTTTTTAGTACACGAATTTCACTTACGTGAACAAAATTAATATAAAAAATCATTTGTAAAATAAAAATTCTTGCATAGACTTTTGTAAAATGCTTACTTCGATTTCTTTGATCACATCATCGATATCTTGAAATGGCTTTGATAGATTATAAGTGGATAAAATTCGGATCAATTTTGCACGACATTCATTTAGTATTCCAGCTATTTTAAAGAATGGCTTCATAATTTTGTAAATATTCAATTTCTTTTTTAAACAACCAAATAAAATGATGAATTAAAATCGACTAATTATAACTCGTATTCCACTAAATATTCAAGTTGTTTTAAAATCTACATAAATAAAAAAAGTAAATCTTCATTGCTGTTACTCCTTTTGCATCTTGTTTTCATTGTTTCCAAATTTTGACACAATGTTGCATCGAATAGGCGCGTATTTTATCTAGATATATCATTTTTTTTTTTTTTTTCTCCAATACATACCTGTGATGGATTAAAATAAGTGAACGAACATTGATTAATTTGAAATTTTCATACAACGTTGCATTCGACTAGGCACGTATTTTTATGAAGATAGGGCGCGTAATTTAAGTTTTTTGTTTATTTTTTGATTTTTGAGGAACGCAGTTGTGTCACAGAAATATCGAGATTACGATAGTGTATAATAAAATGTTTCCTTCAAGCAATTTATGAATTATCTCTCTCTCTTCTTATCTAAGGTCGTTTCTTAGATTGCCTCTTGTCGTAAATGTTCGTTGTTCATTTTGAAACAACATTTCAAGTTTTTACCACTGATTTGAAATTTTGACACAATATTGGAACCAAATAAGCGCTGGCTTTATATTGATATACCTACTTTTACCTGTCACACCCGTAACAAGTGAGCAGACTGAATCTATTGATTGTGCTTACTTTCTACAAAGTTAACGCGGTCTTCAATATGCAACGCTCAGCTCAGTAAAAACATGAGCGCATTCCAATGCAAACATTCTGTCAAAATTTCGAAGCAGTAGCTAAGAGATTTGAAATTTTGAACTAGTATAGATGAGGTGCATATTTAAGAAATTTCGGAGATTTAAGATTTTGAACAAACAAACAGTTATATTTTCATTTACATAGATTAGCTGAATTTATAGAGTAGCTGGAAATTATTATTATTTAATCTATGCTTGTCATTTTTATTTGATAGTAGCTATATTTGATTACTAGTAATCAAATATAATGACAAACATAGATTAAATAATAGTTTTAATTAGGAAAACAATAAGAAATAGAATTGATTCATCAAATTTTTAACCATCAATAATTTGATTACTTATTATTTCATTTGATTAGATTAATGAACAAGTAGTTAATTTTTCATAAAAGATTAAATATTTTTAAAAGCTAGAGAAAAGCTATAACTAATTAAATTCGGAATGATATTAACAACAAAAATTTATTCTAATTCAAATTTCCAATTAATTCCAATCATTTGTTTTCATCATATTTTTAATTTCACAAATATTTTATTATCAACAAAAATTGATCCCAATTTAAATTTCCAATTCATTTTAATTATTTATTTTTAAAATATTTTATTATCACTTACTTGTTGAAAAATTGCAAACATATGCTGTATCAATTTGAGCACCCAATTTGTAATCCATATGTAATTCCAATATAGCTCGTAAATACCATGCATCCTGTATTTCGATATTTTTTTTTTTATTTAATTCATTACTGCTGTGATAATGAATATATTTATGCAAAATTGAAATGGAAATTAAAATCTAAAGTATAATTCACTAGCAAAACAAAAAAATATAAATTAATACGATTAAATATTCTATTTCTTTCATTATACTTTCGTCATTATGCTTCCTTCATTTGTAATTCTTGAATATTTGATTAGAAATTGAAAAGTTAAAATTTGAAAATTTTCAACAAAACAATTATTTTAATATTTCAATGCATACATCATCATCAACGCGCGGACATTTGCATAAATATTTAGCATGTCCAAATTGTTCTTCCTTAAATGGACACAAAATTAACCATTCCTTTTGTTTTCGTTTCATGCAACTATAAATGAAACATTTATTATTAATTCCCTAAAAAAAAAAAAAAAAAAAATCAAGCAATTTTTGAAATTTATCAAACTAATCATTATCATATTAATTGTATATGTATCAATGCGTTTTTCTTTCTTCTACTCCTTTCATCTATTTTTTTCATCATACAAATTTTGAAATTTCATTCATCTTTCATTTTCCTTTTCAAGGATAAAAAGCTAAAAAAAGAAATTGCTTATTTTTCTTACCTTTTTATGATGCATAATTTGCATAATGTATCCTTATTGATACAGCAGCACTGATTAAATTGATTATATAAAATAGAAAAATTATCAGATATATTTTTTGATTCTAAGCAGAAATTTTTTTGTGAATTTTCGATTGCTTTTATTGTTAATATAGTATTTTCTGCTTCCTGAAATTTCAATTCATATTAAATAATTCTAATCATTTATTTTTTAATGATACAACTTTTAATCATTTAAAGAATTAATGAAATTCCATGCTTACTTCATTTCTTACTATTATTTAAATATAAAAAATAGTTTTCTTCCACAAAAAAAAAAAAAAAAAAAAATATCAAATTAATATAATAAATCACTTAATTGTTAAAAATATTTGAAAATTTGCAAAAATTTTTTTCGAAACAATAAATTATTATGAATATACACCCAAAATATGGCATAAATTAATAAACTTATAATAATTTATTTTAATTAATTCATTTCCATTATTTTACTTACTCTTTATTCCATTCTAAATGTTCAATATTGTAAAATTTGTTGAATAAATAAAATTTACTAATACTTATATAGTTATAGAAGAATAGAATTAATTACCTTAGCACGTAATCGTTGTAATATTTCATACTTAATTTTGAAATCTTCCGCAACAATGCGAACAAATTTTTGAAGTTGCTCTTCACTTAGTACAGTTAAATCCATTTCACAATTCAGTTCTTTCATTTAATTTCGGATTTTAAATTAAGTATTTTTTAATTTTAATTTAATTCAATTCTTCAAGCAAAAAAAAAAAATCCTTTTTTCCTTAAATTACATTAATAATCAGTTTTTGCGAATTTTTCATTATATCTATACATAAATATTTCTTTTAGTAACATTTAATTTGAACTTGATTAGTAGATGAAAAAAGCATATAAAAGAAAAGGAAAATTTTCTATACAGTCAAAAGATATGGAATATCATTTGATTGAAGTATTGAATTTTTCAATTTAATTCAATAATAAAAAGGAAAAAAGAAATCAAAAAAATTTAACATTTCGCGAAAATTTTTGCCTGAAGATTTTTGATTAGAAATTTCAATAAAAATCATAAAAATGCTATTTTGGCTATAAAAAAATGAATTTAAAGTTTTATAACAATGCACATTTCTTATCTAAAATTTAGCACAAAATATTGTTACAAATCAACAAACACATTGTAAGAAACTGTTCCAAGAATTTTTTTATTTGAAAGATTTCAAATTTAAAATCTTTTGAGAACAGAAAAAAAAAAAGTCAAATCAAATGAAAATTTGCTTAAAAATCGTTTATTTTCATCATTCCTAATAGAAATAAGAAATCAATTTTCTATGCAACCAGTAGTTTTTTTTTTGAAATTATTTCATCTTTGTTTTGTTATCTTTCCAAAAATTCTTTTTTTTTTTTTATTTTTTATCATTCCTATCTATCGATAAACATATTATACATGTACAGCTGTATAAACGAAAAACTTTTCAATAGTGTTTATTCATCTATCACATATGAATAAATTTGTTAAATTTCAAAAATTGAATATCTCATTTTTTTTTTCCTTTATTTTAAATAAACAATAAAAGTCTATTATTTTAATATCAAAAAATTAAAAAATAATAATTTTACCTAGATGTTATTTTTTTCTTTCCGATATTATTTATTCATTTTTTTTTTTTTTTTTTTTTTTTTTTTTTGTTGAGTATTCTTTTTTCAAAATTTTTATTTCAAAAAGTAAAGTTTAAAGTTTCCAGTTAATATCAAGCAATTTCAACGACAGCACGAGCAACAATTCATCAAAGGACCACTATTGGTATTATTTAGATTATTGGCGAAATTGTTCATTTTTTATTGTTTGCTATTGTAAACTTTGATATTGTTCATAATATTTTGTAAATTTAATAAAAGCTATTGTGTCGATTTGATCAAATCACAGCAGCAAAAAAAATTTTCAATCCAAACGATTCTAGAATCTCAAAATTACAAATCAATCAGAACCTTGCTTTCTTCAACATTCTCTCTGCAATGTCGCAATTGTAATGCTTTTGATGCTGAATAACTTTTATGGAATAAATAAGCATAGTTTCTTGCAAAATGAATAAATTTAACGGAAATCATTGAACAATGCAAGCTACTAACTGGATGATACTGTAGAACTTATAGGTATCGATAAGTTTTAAATTTTTTGACCATTGTCCACTGATGGTCATTGAACAAATTGCCAGTATTAATCGTAGTATCTCATTGCTAATCACTGAAATGAGCATAATTTAAATCTTCAGTCCTTCGATATTCAATTATTTTAGTTCGTTCGGTCTTCAATATATCACAATTTTTTTTTTTTTAGATTGCAATCCAAGCTTGATTGAAAAGAAATGGATGAGCATAATAGGATATTTCTTTTCAGATGGATAATGTTAATTATGACAAATTTTTGTATAAATGGACTTTTATTGTAGTTTAAAAAAAAAATAAACAAACAAATAAACAAACAAACAAAAGTCAAAAACCACAAAATAAACCACTTATTTATAAGGAAAGGATGAAGATGTGATTCTTACACAAAATATTATGTATATGTGGAGCTTAAGATTTTGGTGTTATTTATCCGTAAAGGTAATGTTCGTTTGTTTCTTGCATGTTAAGATTTGTGTATTTAATAATTATTATTTTTAACAATATAGTCAAGTGAAATGACTAGAAGAGGAAAAATTTTTTACTTTTTATGCCAATTTGATTAGCACTAATATGTTTTAATATTGAATATCATTCTTTTATTTTTCTTTTTTTTTTTTTTGTAATAAGCGATAATAATATTTTCTGTATTAAACATGCTTAACAAGCGAATAAATGATATTTAAAATTATTTGATCATTTATTTTTCATTAGATTTTAACGAATGAAACGTTTTCAACCTGTTCTCAAATTTTCAACAAGTAAAACATCTTGCTTGCTTGAATGAAATTTAAATATTGAATTTCTTTTCCATATGCGCCAATTTTAATAACAAAAACTGAAGCTATGGAATGAACCAAACGTTGAATTAAAATATAAATCTTTCAATTTTACTCGAATAAACTTTTGTCTTGAATTAAATTTCTATATTACATCAAATATTTCCTAATCAATTTTGATGATTTTTATCATTTCTTAATCTATGGAAATGAAAAAACTACTGTTATCATTATTGTTAAAATTATTATTCTTATCTGCAAGAAATTATTCTTTACTATTAAATTTTGAATAAATTAATGGTAATTATGAGAAAAAAATACTGCAAAAATGTTTGTACCTAACAAATTAAACGATATATTTTATGATTAAAATACTTGAAAAAACTTCAACTTATAAATCTAATTAATTAATTAAAACTTAAAGTTCCGTCTTTTGAGTTTAAAACATACATTAATAATGGTTTTCAAGAGGAAATGTTCCAGGTCATTACTTCCATCATTATTTATTTATTTCTTATCATTGATAACTTAATTGCTTGCATCATGTTAAAAATCATTTAGAAAGTTATCAAACCGTGTATATAAATGTCTAAAAATACATTATTGATTGATTTGAAAAAGGGAAGAAAAAAAAAAAAACTTGAATTAACGAGTGAAAATGACGTAACATTTGTATGCAAATTTATAGATTATAAAAATCATTATCTATTTAATTCAAATTATTAAAATAATTTCATTTAAACAATTCTATCAGATAAGTGGTGCGGTAGTAATGGAGCAAATGCCATTAATTCAACAACCATTACCATTGGATGTTGTATGGGTTGTACCGGGAAAAATTCGGCGATATTTCTTGGAGGTGTGTGCTATCATATATAATTTATCATCTATTTATATAATTACAACTAATTAATCGTATGTGATAATTATATTTAATTATGAAGAAGTTCTGCAAAAAAAAAAAAAAAAAACAATTGATATTCAAAAATTATTTTGCTTTTTCGAAATTTAAATTTTTATATTGTTGAAGAAAAAAAAAAAAAAAAAATTATATATTGGTAAAAATATTTCGAATAGTTTAAAAGAATATAAATTTCAATTATATGATTAGACATTAAATGTTTTAATCTAAAACTAAAAGAAAAATCATTTTTTCCTTTTCTTTTTCTCAAGTTAAGAAATTAAAATTAATCAATTTTTGACCAATAAATAATTAAACATTTTATCTTTATAATTAATTTCGCTGCGGAAGAATAGTTTCATAATTTTTGTCAATTAATTAAGTAATCCCAATTAACTATGATGAATTTAAGAAAAAAAAAAAAAGTTTGATAAAACGCAATTCATAGAAATTATCTTAGTAATAATCATTTGAAAATTAATTAATTTCAATTTTTTTTCTTAAAATTTTTGATTATAAATTATAAATATAAATGAATAGATGCTTATGTTTTTTTCTTTTTTCATTTAAGAAAGAATTAGAATATGATAAATTGGAAGCAAATGCATATATAAATTGGTCTGCAAGTGCTGGTTTAAAAAATCAAGCAAAAGTTGTACTTGGAAATGGATATGCATGCAGTGCACCTGCATGCATGCTTACTGCATTCTCCGAAATTTTACGCAAACTTATTTTAGCACAGGTAAGGTATAAATGAAAATTTATTTGAATTTATGAATTTTTTTTTTTTTTAAGCAAAATTTATGATTATTTAAGTTCCATAGATTTTATAGGCATTTTTTCTTTTTTTTTTTTTTTTTTGCGGATATACCATAAATATTTTCTGAGACAAATTTTCACAATATTTTTTGTCCGAAAAATTCCATACATATATGTATTCTAAACATATTATTAAATGCTTCATAAAATATCAAACAGATTTTTGCATTTTCAGACAATTATTAGAATAAAAAATAAACTTCTAAAGTTTAGATGAAAATATTCTATAATTCGGTGATAACTTATCAAAATTCTGGATGAATTTTTGCTAAATGAATGTCTTGACTTAAATCATTATTGATGAAATTAAAAAATCTATGCATTTTCGTAAGTATTTCAGTAATCTTAAAAATAATAGATCAGAAAATGTTTTGGTGATTATGATAAGATAGATAAAAGTTCTATTTAGATATCACAGAAACAATTATCTCCCGGTAAAGAAATTATAATTCACCTGTACAATATGCCAAATATTACAAATGCTGGTCTTTATAATGTTCTAACTTACATTCAAAAAGGACAAATAAAATTTTTGGAAACTGAATTGGAGAAAATTCTAGTGGCGGCAAACGATCTTCGGGTAAATATATCAATTTAGAGCGAATAAATAATGAATTTCGGAATTCAAATTTTTCACGTTTTCTTCTTGATGAAATTGAGGAATAATTTGGATCATGTCGCAAGAAAGGAATCGGTCGAAATTGAAGGAAATGAATGAATTATATTAGAGAAGTTAATAAGATAGAGAATAATTAGAGAAATAACATAGTAAATGGATAAAATTGGTGAAATAAATAAGAAATAATTCTTTCCGGAATATGGATTGCATGGAATGCATAGATTTTCGGAAAACAATACTATGTATTGAAAATTCTTCAGAAAAGATGAAAATATTTTAAATTCTGCATAAATGGAGATTCATTTTCAATGACGGACATAATTGATAGATCTTTCCTTTTTCAACAATCTAATAAAGCTGTAGTCATACGTATAATATACATGCATATTATTTATACTTGTTATAAATGATTACATTTGCGACTAAATCTTCAATCTACTCAAAATGATTACATTTGCGACTAAATTTTCAATCTACTCAAAATGATTACATTTGCGACTAAATTTTCAATCTACTCAAAATGATTAAATTTGCGACTAAATTTTCAATCTACTCAAAATGATTACATTTGCGACTAAATTTTCAATCTACTCAAAATGATTACATTTGCGACTAAATCTTTAATCCATTCAAAATATATGCAAATTCGACGTAAAAACTATTTTCAGGTGATTTCATTGGTATCATTGATTTGTGAGGAAATGTCGATACGTATATCAGAAAATACGTCAAATGCAATTCCGTTACTGTATGCTGCTGTTGCTTGCTTACCTATGTTAGTTTAATTAATTTTTTCCTTTTAATCCATTTAATCGAATAGTGAAAATAAAAAAAAGCATGTCGCTATATGCATACAATTCAACATCAGTCATCCATATTATTCAATTTCAAGATTTTTTGAAAATTTTGTATTTTATCGTTTTTTATTTTTTGAAATTTATTGATTGAAATCATCATTATTATTAATACTCAATTTTTCATCAAATATATATAACAAAAATAATTTAAGATTTAAAGTGCAAAAAAAAAAAAAAAAAAAACGTTATCTAATTGCTCGAAAAATTTTAATGTTAATATAATACAATATTATTACTCTTTAATGATTATTTGAAAATTTTTTCTTTTTTATTACTTTTTTTAATTTTTCATCTAGGCGTTCACAATATCGTAATATGGTTGTTGATGCTGCAGCAAAAAAATTCCGTGATATTGTAAAAAATTCGGAATTTCGGAAAGTAAGAAAAAAAAAAAAAAAAGATTACTTCTTCCTTTTATTCTTCTCAATCGTAATCTTAATTAATTAATTACATTATGCAAAAAAAAAAAAAAAGAAAAAAAGTGTAACGATTTGTCATGTTGAAATCATACATAGATAAATAATATTAATGAAAAAATCTTATGTAATATTGCAAAAAAAGATTTTGATTAATAACTTTTCATTTTTATTAATTTAAAGAAAAAATTTTGTAATGCAAAAAAATTTAAAAAAAAATTTTTTCTTAGCTATCATTCGAAATGTTTTATGCACTCATTTCATCGCCAATATTACAAGGAGCTAATTGGGTGATGGAAATTTACAAAGCAGTTTTACTTTGGCTTCGAAATAATATTGAACAAATTTATCTTGCTCCAGCTTTATTTGATAATATTAATTTCAAGCTAATTATTCATACGATTGAAAAAGTTTGTCGATTAATTCTTTTTGCTTGCTTTTTATTTGTTTTTTAAAATTTTAAAATTTTATAAATTATTTAAAAAAGATGAATTTTTCAATTTTGATAATTGTTGGAAAATGATGATTTTTAGATTTCATAAATTATGGAATAAAGTATAAAAAATTGAATAAAAGTAGAAGTTAATATAAGAAATGTTGAATGTAGCAATTATTTAACAAATAGTAAAATGAATTTTAGATTAATAATAAAGTTTTATTATAATATTATACAATAAACATGAAAAATTAGCATTATAATACATAATAAACTTGTAATATAGTACTAGTTTACATGATAAATTCAATAGTATACTATATGACTAAATTTCAATTAAATTTTTTTAAATTAAAAAAAAAAAAATTATTGTTTTTTAGCGTCGAGATATCATAATGAAATCACTTGAAGTACCAGGATTGGGACCAATTGTGCAAATCTTTTTGATGGATGCAATTTATGCTCAATTTTTGGTTTGTTTCTTTTTTTTTTTTTTTTTATTTTTTGTATTGTTTAAAATTATTAATGTCAATCATAAAAATTCATTTAATTACAATTAGTTATTTAATTTTCATATGTAAAGAGAATCATCGTTTTTTTTTTTTTTTTTTTTTTTCATCAAGAAAAAAATAATAACAAAGTCGATTGGAATGAAATTTAAATATTTCAAATTAAAGCAAACAAAAAATTACATTTTGCAAATAAAATTAATAAATAGAAATTGAAATGTGAGATGATAAATTATTTGTTAATGTTTAAATGATGCAACTAATTAAAATTTAATTTTTTAGGATGATTTGATGATATCACCAAGACGTTATCAATCGTTAACATCGTCGATCTATACGATATCTGGAGCAGAAACTGTCAATGCACCAATTTCAATCAGAGGTCCAACAGGCTTAGCACCATCACCTTTTTCATCATTCATCATTCCAGCATACGATTCCACAACACCGCCAACAACCAGAAGTATTAGCACTGAAACACCTGTATCAGGTGATAAAAATTGGTATCCAATGCAACAACTTCCAATAGAATCTGAAAATTTGCTTGGTTATCACAGTACACCTGTTAGTACCGTAATGCATACAGCACAGGAAAGTACTGTAAGTAGTACTGATAGTAAGGGACGAAGACTTTGGTCTGAAGTTCTAGCTCGAGGATTACTCAAGCATACGTCAAAAAATGAAAATTTCAAAGCAAATGGAAGACCATCAATTCGAGGTGGTATTAAAACTTCCTCAACAACAGTATCATCAAAAAGTCCAGATGATTCGATTCATACGATGATTACAGCACGTAGTGCACCAATATTTACCTATGCAACTGCTGTTAGCGGTGAAAAAAAAACGGAAACCGCTGTTGCAAGCTCACCGATGCCAGAAATGATTGGAATTCGAACAAGTAGTAGCCTAGAATCGGTTTCAAGTTTGAAACCACGACGTAAATTTGAGCAAATTCCACTACGAACTGAACCACCAAAAAGTCGCAAAGAATTACGTAAGGAACGACGGGCACGTGAAAGAATTATGAAGAAATGATTGAAAATAATGAGAGAATCATTATTTTTTTTTTTTTTATGCTTAAATTTCTGATTCAATTCAACCATTTTTATCATTTTTTCTTTTTTTTTTTTTTTTTTTTTTTTTTTTTTTTTCAATTTCTAAAATGATTATTGTGAAATAAACGGAAAAAAAATTTTTGATTCTATCGTAAAATGAAATGGTGAATCTGTTAGATCGCAAACATTTGTAGGCTTTTGATTTCAAAAAAATACTTCAATACTAACAATAAATGAAATGTTTTTTTGCTGAATTATAAAAGACCATAAATTCACATAATCGCAAATTTTACGTCACTCAAACTGGTTAATCTTTGGTATATCATACAATATAAATCCAAACGTGAGGATATATCTCGTGCATTACTAATATTGATAATGATATTGATAATGCATAATGCATTACTGATAATGCACTTTAAAATGATTTTTAATATTGAAATTTAAAAAAAAGAAAAATATTTCTGACCTTAAATTTCAGTGTTCAAAAAAAATAATAATTTTAAAATAAAAAATCAATTAATTCTTATTCTTTTATGACAGAAAAATTTCAAATTTACAAAAATTCTACTTTAATTTACTATTGAAAAATAAAATTTCAATTAAATATTACA
Source organism: Onchocerca lupi (assembly GCA_028564675.1). NCBI lineage: Eukaryota > Metazoa > Nematoda > Chromadorea > Rhabditida > Onchocercidae > Onchocerca > Onchocerca lupi. Next base: position 19,476 of record JAOVVO010000270.1, read on the forward strand.
CTAAATTAAATAAATAGATGTATATATACCTGTGATGAAATTTCAATTAAATATTACACTAAATTAAATAAATAGATGTATATATACCTGTGATGAAAAAATTTCCTTTTTTTTGTTGATAATGTTGTTTGGCACAGATAAAATAATTGTGATAAAGATTTTATTTGATTAATGGAGGAGTGATTCTTGATCTTTCGTCATAAGATCAATTATCAGAGAATATCACGAATAGAGTAGATGACTAGATTATTCTTCTTCATTGTTGCTTGTCGAGGGAATTTTTTTAGAAATTTTAATCAATATAGATGATAGTATTGAGTGAAATCGAATCGAAATGCACTTTTAATCCAATGAATTGAGCGATTGAACGAAGAGAAGTTTTCATTTCCTCTTTTATATCAATGATTCTTGACGTTTTTATGATAAGTCTGTTTATAAAAATTTAAACAATCAATAAAACAAAAATCAAACAATCATACTTAAATGTACTTAAATCAAATATTTAAATCAAACAATCATTACTGTTTATATAACGTATTTAACCAGAGATCGTAAAGTTTGATTCCTGGATCGGAAGATTTTTGCAATATTTCAAGCAATTCACATAACCGGAAGGTAAAATTGGATGAAATGAAGAAATTTGTTGAAAATTTTAAATAAACCGATCTTTATACCAGAAAAATTTACATGCTTGTTTCCAGATATTTCTATAATATAAAAATTTTGATCATTTCATTATACTTATACCGTGAAAAAAAAAAAAAAAGTTGATGAACTGAAACTTGAAAATATAATTCATGAATTAAAATTTACTTTTAAAATTCAAATCCACCACTTCTTGTTAATCATTTTTATTCATTCTATTTATATTATTTTTTGTAGTATTTCATAATAATTTAACAAAATTTTATAACAAATTTAATTGCTCAAAGGATAATGCATTGAAAATATTTTAATAGAATTCGCTTTAAGTTGTATAAATTGGATATATTAGGGAAAAGGAAAAAAAAAAGTTCGAAAAATTAACTAAATATCAAAGATATTGTAATGGTAGAGATTGAGAGTACAAAAACGATAGAGCAAGAATTAAAACTGTATCAATGACTGAGAGTGAGAGGGAAAAATGCTGAAAATTGAAGAGATGGTAGAAATTGATCAGACTTATGAGATAGCATTCAATAATGAATGAGGAAGATTACGAAATTGTCAGAATAGTAGTGTTTATTGTTAAGCAAGTTGCTGTTTTCTTCTGAAAAGTTCAAATTCATATAACTTACTAGATGATGCTTTTTTATATGTATCCGTGCTACATATTTACGTGAAATTTACGTTATTTGCGTGATGTAGTTATGATTATTTGTGTCAATTATGATAATTATTACGTTTATTGTGATAATTATTACGTGTGTTTTATCACTTGAAACAATGTTTTCTGTTTTTTATCAGATGATAGTTAATTAATTATATGATTGATTATATAAAATTTTGTAATTATATAATTAAATAATTATATAAAATGCCATTAATTACATAAATATGTGATAATAATTACATCAATCATGAAATGAATGAGAAAAAAAAAAATGAGAGAAAAATATGTCAAATATGATAAAGATTATTTCATACCATGTTTTGTAAAAAAAGGAAAAATTCAAAATGTATTGTAAAAATTTCAGATAATAAACCAATGTTATCATCAATAAATCAAAAAAATATATGATGATTATGAGTGAAGATGATTAAGAATGCGGCACGAACATACGAAAACAACATATTCGTTAACATTTGATTCGATCGATATTGACGATCACATACATTGCGCATTTTGCTTCTATATTAATTGCCAGTATAATCGTTGTGCGTTACGTTCATGTCCTGAATGTCATGCTATATTGCATGGTTGTAAACTTGAAGATCATTTATTGATTTGTGCCAAGGTTAGCTCTTTTTTTTTTCTCAAATATTATCAAATCAATGAAATAATAAGTTAGTTTTGTAGAAGGCTTACATAGCTCATTGAATGAACGGTTTGAATGATGAAAGTATGTTACAGTTCGGTTGATCAAATTGCACAAATTTCGAAGATGATAATTATATATGTTAATTGGCATGAGACATATATGTCATATGAATCATCCAAATTAAGTGATGAATGATACCTTTTTTTCTTCTTTGAGGAAAAAAATTTTGGATAAAACTTTGTGTAATAGTTAAGAAAAGAAAAATTGATGTGTGTAAACGTTTTAAGATGATTTAAGATGATGTAACATGATGTCTTTTGCTAAATGATAATGTTCGAAGGTAATTTGCTTAAGTGTAGAAAATAAGCAAAAAATGATAAAAAATTTGTTGTAGATATATATGTTTAGCCTTCTATGAAAATCATTATCGATCATCAGGAAAACATTATTGCATGTGTTTGATATTTAATTTAACATTGAGTAATAAATTTAATTCACATTATGAACTAAGTCTTTTTTAATATATTTAATTTTAGTCATCTCTCTAATTTTGGCTCAGAATATAGAGAAAGCTTACAGCTTTTCAAGAAATATTGATTAACTGTTGCAGCAAAATGTTGTGCCATTAATATATGAAAATTTTGATTTCTTGGAATTATCTGGATTATTTTTTTTTTAATGAATTTTTGAGATGTTGTTATGCTTTAAGGCCTACGTTCCATGCTTATGCGTAGCATTCGGTTGTCCTGTATTGTTACGACGTGATCGTATGTCACAACATTTGGAGCATTGCTGTGCATCCGCAGTATGTTGTGCCGTACAGTGGAATAGACGAACTCTTAGTAACTATGCAAAACGTAAATTGAAACGTTTCGCAAAAGGTCTAGAACAATGGGAAATAGAACCGGAAATGGATGATCGTGAAATTGATGTTTCTGCTGCACTGATCGATCAGGTTTTTTTTTTTCTCTATTTTTGTTCGCATGTAAAAGACTTCAAATGATAACATTTGATTGAAATCATTTTATTTATTGAAGTCCTTATTATTATACAATTACATCACGGCATATATCCAAAATTTCAATTTATGATTATCTCATATTCAAAAAAAAATTTTTTTTTTTGTTTTTTTCAGGAAGCAGTTATCGATTCTTATCGAATAAGTCGCAAAGATCGAAAACGACTAACTGATTTCCAGAATCCATGCCATCCACTGATGCCATTAAGATTATCGCTCGAAAAGTTATCTCGTTTTGAAGACGAAGACAGCAGTGATGAAGAAAATAGACAAAAGGTTTCTTGAAATGCTTTTAATTATAACTTAGTTTTCGGATTTTTTTTTTTTTTTTTTTTTTGAGGTAATTTTGTGCGTATTTTTCATAATGAATGCCTCCAAGTGATAGTGATGTCGATGAATGCAATGGGTAGGAGGAAGCTAGAAATGGGTTTACATTAAAAAAATATGACCTGCTATTCATTACTCATGTTTATTTCTGTGGCAGTTGTGAGTGACGTGGAAAGTTCGTCTTAAAATCTCATCTTTTTGTTTCTTGAAGCTGATAAATAAAGACTAATAATAAAAGATAAAAGTACTAAATATGTTCATTCAATTGCTTTTCAGGAACTTCAGTTGAAATTTAAACGTTCTCCATTTGAAAATTGTTATTTATGCAAATCTGATCCAAGTAGTCAACATCTTCACGTATTGGGTAACATTAGTTGCGAAAGGAATGAAAATATTGCAGAAAAGATGATACCTCCTGTTAAAGTATCACGTTTGCCGACATTCTATGAGATAAGACATTTATGCGTGAGTTTTGAAAAATAATATCGTAATTCTGTGAGACGAAGCATTTATGTGTAATTTTGAATTTGATTGGTTACATAAATGCAACGATGATATTTTTACTATCTTACGCATTATTTCATCTAAAATTTTTGATAATATAGCTTCCGTTAGATGAATAGTGTAAATTTTACTAGATCGTATATTTTAGTATTTTGTAATGTGCTTCGTAAAGCAAAGAAATCTTTTATTTTATGCTTTAATGATGGATAAAGCAATAAATCAAGAATTGGTTATTCAAATTTGGATTATTTATTAATCATGAAAAGAAAAATTAATTCTCGGATATTATCTTTATTTAGTTATTTTTCACTTTAGCAGTAAATATAGTTACTGTCATATTCTCATTACCTGTCATGAATCTACATAATTTTACTTAATGTTATAGTTGAATATTGGACGTGAACGTTTTTCGGTATTCGCTCGAAAAGGTGAAAATTTGCCTTGTATTCAAAAGGGGATTTCCGTATATACATTTTATTGTAACGAAAGCTTTCGTCGTGATGAATATTGTACACATTATGAATTGTCACATATGGGTGCAGACGATTGTATAAGACGTTGCCCGATGTATATCGATGGTTGTTCCTTCTATTATTGCAAAGCAGAACCATGTTGGGGCGAGTTAAGGTTGTTTTTTGTTTATCTGGTTTTTTTTTCTGTTTATTTCCGAATTATCATAATTAGGTTTTTCTGGTATTTTCCAACTATCGAAAACTTAGTTAATGCCTCCTAAATGATTTGGTATTTGTCATTATGATTGTTCTTAAAAATCTTTTTACCATATGTAACCACTTCTTGTATTTTCGATAAGCTTCTTCTAGACAATACATTAAGAGAGTAATATTTGTGATCAAAGTTCGCAGGAGTTTCTAATTTTTATAGTTTTTTAAATATTTTTATTTCTGTTTTTGATATTAAAGATGTATATATTATTGATCAAGGTCCGCTCAAATTTTTTCTTTTATTTCATTATTTCCAAAAAATATTTATTTTACAGATATAATCGTTATCTGAATTGTATCGTGCATCGTCCACCCGAAACATTGATTTTACCGTGTGATGGTTCACCACTATGTGACTTGCCACCAATAATACTGATTGAAATTTTGAAATATTTGGATAGCGCATCATTACGTTGTTTATCATCAACATGTAAACATATGCGATTAATGTGCTTCAAAATGGCTTCTGATTGTGCAATGGTGCACATTAAGTGGGAACGAGCCGAAAGCGGCAATTGGTCAGAAAAATGTTTTGTAAGTTATTTAAATTTAAATTATATGAAGTTTATTGCAGTTTATTGTTTAAATGAACTCACTCTTATTTAGCAGATAAGATATCATCGTTAAAGTGCCACTATATATAAAATAATTCGATCGAAAATAGTGACTTTGCCAAGCATATTCCATCAAATATATAACTGTTGAATAAACAAGCTAAGAATAGGTATAATTTATTTTTTTCAACGAGATTTTTCAATCATTCATTATTTATAAAAAATTTATAACAATAGTCTTTATTTTATATTTTAAAGTAAATTCTATATTTTATCTTGTAGCTTTAAAGAAAAATAAGATAATAAGGAAAGCAATTAAAAAAAAAAAATAGTGACAGTATTTCACATCGTGGAATTAAGAATTGGGGAAGAGTTTTAGCAGTTGAAGCTTTCTCATAATAGATGACTCTGTTGTGTAATAAAACTTGTTATAACGCAATTTATCGCCCAACTACGTTATAATACAATTTATTAACGTGATGATTAGATAATATAAAAACTGAGAAAGAAAAGGATAGACTCGGTCATGACTGGCAACAAAGGAAGCTGAAGTAGTCGTAATAGTGCTGTACAACACTCGATAGACTGAATCGTTGAGTATATATAGTATTTGAAAGTATGATTGATTTTGAATATCTTACAACAATCACAAAAGATTGATAAAATTTCCGGAAATAAATTTAAGACATAATTAATTAAATATTTGGACAAGTGAAATTTCAAATTTCTCAATATTTCATACCAGATTGAAGGAATTTTTCTTTTAAAGATGTGGGAATTCAGTAAATGTCAGAAGCCAATTTATGAATGGAAGAATGCGAGTACGACTATTTTAAGCAGCCATTTGTCCGAATGTAAATATAATGTTCCGGAAAAATTCAGTCATGGTCGTATCGCTGTACTTCCGACAATGAAACAAGCTTTTTCAGCGACAATTCATCCTATTGGGGGTCAAAATCAGCAACGTGTTGAACAAATTATGCAATCTATTAAGTTTTGATTACTGCTTCATATATTTTTAAAGACGCTCATAAAGTTGTCTAATTTATTTCGAAATTATCGTCTTTTTTGAGCATTTTTTGCTTATGTTATTAGCTTTATTAGTTTTCTAAAATCCGTTAGAAAAAACGAGCAAACTTGAATAACACACGTCTTCTTACTTTCTACAAGTACTTTAAACTTTGGAAAAAGTTACATTTTAATCTGCATTACGGATATATTGATGTTATTTTCACTATGTCAATTGTTGGAATTTCTGAATTTTTCAGTAAAAAATTCTGATGGAAGAAGAAGGGACAGTTTTGCCATAATTGTTGTCTGTTAAAGAATGATGCAATTTTAAGTGCTTAGAGTCATTCTGAATTTCAGTATGTTTTTATGTATGTTCTATTGCAGTAAGATATTATTTTTTCATTTATTTATTTTTGAGAAAAGAGGTGTTCAGTAAAAGAGTTACTATTTAAAAAAAGTTCAATTCAGGTCGTGTTTTGTTTTAGTATCGCATTGAAAATTCAGAAGAGAATATTGGGAAGTTTTGTAAGTATTTATTAGTTATTTTTGCTTCAACCTAATTTCAAAGATCAAATTTTGCACATCATATTTTGTTGAGAATAACTCGGTTCTATCATTTTCATTATTATTTTCCTATTTTATGTTTTTGTGCATCTAACATTCATTTGTTTGTGATTTCATTTGAATCTCGGGTCATTTTCTACATATTGAAATAAAATTTAGAAGAGAAACATTAAACTTCTTTTCCATTTCTTTTATTTGGTCGCGGTCATTAATTGATGTATAAGCATTATTTTAATGAGCATCATACAATTTCCTCCTTCTTTCCTTGATCCAATTTTAGAATTCTGCGAAGTTTCCATTCCGAAATGAATTTCCAACTTATTAATAGTTTTTTATTTTTTTTTTTGTTTTTTTAATTTGCTATTTTCCAAACTAAATTCTTACGATAAATCTATCAAGGATTTCAGTAAATCTTTAAGGTTTGATACTAAAAAAGGAAATATTTGAAAATAATTACGGAAACAATATCAAGGTTACCTTGTCAGTTTCAGCTACGAATATCTCTGTATCGTTATTAATACTTTGGTGAAAGCGATTTAAGTGGATCTATGATCTTAAGGATATAAAAACTATTCGTCATCCTAAAAAAATAGTCTGTTGAGTATATTTGCATCTGTTATTTACTCCTGATAACTCGCCCGAGGTTTATTTATTCTTCGAACATGATTAGCAAGTTTACAAAATTTCTCGGTTTAATAATCGATCATACTCAATATCTGCATGATAATATTGTACTTCAATTTTAATTTTTTCTTTCATTAAAAACAAACAAGCAAACAAAACTGCACAGCATCTTTTATTTAATTCATCAGAACAAAAATTGATAAGTAAATAAAATTTTAAAATGTTGATTTCATATGAACTATACCAATTAACAACTCTTTTTTCTCAATGTATGGGTTTTTTTTAAATTAAAAAAAAAAAAAATTGAGCACTTTTTTTTTTGTCAATTTTCATTCTATTTTTCATCCCTTCTATATGGTTTGTTTTGTTAGATTGTTAGAAGAAAGATAATTAAATGAATTCACGAGATTTTACCTATCTGATTGAAGGTAGATATATTAATTAATATTATTAAATTAGCCAAAGAAGCAGTATATTCCACTAAACAGTAAATGAAAAAAAGTGAAATCTATTTTAGTATTTCTTTGTTTGTACAATCGAGAACTTTTTTTTTCCCCAACTTTCAAGTTTTGATTCTTTTTTTTTCTTTTCGTTTTTCTTTTTTTTTTTTTTTTTTTTTTTATAAAGCATAAGAAAATGATCACGTTAAGATGAAAAAAAGAGCAAAACCAATAGTGGAAAAAAGGAATTTTTATGACAGTTATAATCGAATCGCAATCAATAATAGTTTAATTGGTAAATTCATCAAATTAGATTATTTTTAGATAATTTCATTAAATTAAACAATTGATTGTCAGTGTAGGTAATTAAATGAATTCACCAAGGTGCTTCGAACATATATTTATGACCAAAATTTTCAGGCAATTGCAGATTATATTGTATTTGGCCAATCCTAGATGTTATGATTGGATCAAATCAGAATTGCTTTTTTTTTTAATCCGGAATGGAATTCTAATTCAGCAACATCTTATATATGTAGAACTAATAAATATAGAGCAATTCTTCACTATGACTGCAAATTTTATAATTTATTGGAAACAGAAATTAAATTGAATTTCGCAAAAATTTTCATTTCTTTTTTTCGACAATTTTATAATTTTGATGGCTCAATTTTACCTAATGTTTGCTGTATTAAAAGATAATTTCGATAAATCATCCAATCAGTAATAACACTTTTAAACATTATAAAATTTATCAAATGTATGGATTAATGTATATTGCAATATGCAATAATAGTTATTTTCTGTAAAACAACAACAATATTGAAATACTGATTAAAAGGAAAAAACGAAAAAAAAAATCAATAAATAACAAACTCATAGAGGGTGACAGTACCTCGATTTTCAATTGATAAGGTGCAAATTTGAAAATTTAAGTTTAAGACTTCCATATTAAAATCATGTTAAATGATATGCATTTTGTAATTAATTACATAGATTTACTGGAATAATATTTTGTTCATTAAATTAATGTACAAATATTTATTGAAGTAATGTATGAAGTTTTTCAGTGAGGAAAATTTATTGCAATTATTTTCTACAAATTCAATATTATTAAATAGTCATACTCTAATTTGTAAAAAAAAAAAAAAAAAAGATTAGATAAAAGAAATGGAAAAAAAAGTGAAAATATCAAATAACATTTTATCAATTTTCACCTAATATATATCTATTCAATAAACAAGCATGCATATTTAATTAGAAAATTAATTATAAATATATATTATTTAATCATTTAGAATAATGTGCAAGCAATCATTACTGATAAATATTATCGGTTATATTTGAATTTGGAATTTTGCTCTTTTATCATGTTTAGGAACATGTTTTACTGTCGCTTTCAATTTTTGTCAATTTCTTTCTTTTTTTAAATTGAATGGATGTGTTTTGTTTGTCACTGTTACCATCACATAGAGATGAAGTTGATTGGTATTTCCGATTGGTATCATTTTAGGGGAAGAGGTTGACGATTTTTTTTTTTGTTTACCTTTTTTTATTATTCCTTCTTTTTTAACAGCTGTCTACCAAAGTGAGGAATTTCCCTGAATTGTGAAAATTTTGAATGAAAATAGTGGAAAATAGTCCAGAAATAATTCATTTTTGTTTAATTGAGTAGAACCAATTTTTTTTTTCATATCAAAATTTTCAGTGCTATATAATTATTGATAGTTATGTTACTAAAAAAATAGTTTTAGAATTTTTCCTTTAATCATTTATTATATTGCTAACTGGATCGGCTGCTCTCTGCGTAGTAGATCTAGCTAATGTATGGTGGAGGCCACGCCACGTGTTCGACTCCAGCTAGTCTATATAAATATTCGTTAGTTCAAAATCTTAAATCTCCGAAAGTTCTTAAACACGCGTCTTATTTATATTAATTCAAAATCTTAGACATTTGAAAGTCCTTACCTATTGCTTTGAAATTGCATTCGAATATTATTATTTATCATTATTATTTTTTATTATTTATCATTATTTATTATTACTAATTATTGTTTCTATTATTATTATATATTACCATTTATTATTATTTAAAGCTATTTATTGTTATCTTTGTCAATGCTTATGATTACCGCATGGCAGACCCAACCAGTTTACGGGAGCCAGCCAAACTTCGCGTGGCTGGCTTCAGCTAGTCTATAAAAATAAAAATGTCAATGTTCGTTTGTTCAAAAATCTTAAACCTCCGAAAGTTCGTAGATACGCGTCTTATCTATATTAATTCTAAATCTTAGATATCGGAAAATCCTTACTTATTGCTTTGAAATTCCGATACAACGTTGCATTCGAATGCGCGTATGTTCTTATAAACGTATTGCTATTATTTACTACTATTTATTACACAATAACTAGAAATCAGTAATTTAAAAAAACAAATCTAATGATAAATTTGTTAATATAAAAAAGGAGAAAACGATATAAAGAGATAAAAAAATCGAGTCTGAGCATTAAACCGCACCCGTTGAAATCCCTATATAAAATGATAGAAAAGGGCGCCTTTAATAGCGCGTGATGATGATGCGCCTTTGTTGGCGCGCGAGGTGATCGTTATTGATCCTAGTTGAGGGTTACGAAGGAATGACTACTTACTTATCATTATTTATTTTTATTATGTCTTATTTATTATTATTCAGTATTCTTCATTATTATTATTAATTAATTATTAGCATTATTGCTAACCGTATCTTTTACTCAGAAAAAGAAGGAGAGAGAGATGAGAGGAAGAAGAGGAATGAGAGAAAAAAGGGAAGGCGGAGCCAATAAATCTGTCCCTTCACTTACTTTAGCGGTTACTTACGGACACGTGAAAAAAAGTAAATAAATTTTGATATTTTAAACCATACTGTGCAACAAAATTATGTTGTACTGTTGAAAATATGATAGAAAGATATAAATTTTTTCAGTTAATTCTCAATTTTTATTTTTCGTAGTCGGTTAATCAAAAAAAAAATTTTTTTTTCATTAAGTAGGCATGAAATTAATACAAAGTCCCGTCAGGAAAAACATCACCTTTTTAAGCTTGCTGTGAATTGTAATTGATTAATTTTATTTATCTTCCACAAAAATAGTGAAACTATGGAAGACAATAAATTACCTGAGAGATTTGAAAATAAAAAGATTGATTGACAATTTTTCAAAAAATTTTCTAATGAATCTTCAATAATTATAGCTGTGAATTTAAAATGGTTATTTTTTTGCCAAGCTATTAGCTATTCTAATTGTTAATCTATTTTTTAGATACCAATAATTGACTGAAATAATTTGCGATATTTAAACAATAATCTCTGATATGAACCGAAATAATTTAAAGTTTAAATTGATACCAACATGAACTTTGATCGACAAAGAATATGCAAATGACTATCGGAAATAAAAACTTGTTTTTCTTTTTTTTTTTAATTACTATCTAAATGATAAAGATGTAAATCACAGTTGCTGTAATTTGGCGCATAACTTTGTCACTTCTTTCGGTTGCTTTCAAATTTCAACACAACCTTGCAGTCGAATAGGCGCTTTTTTTTCATTTAGAAATATCTGTTTTTTTTTTTTTATCCTGTCACACCTGTGACAGGTAAGAATAAGGGAGCAGACTAAATTTGTTGACTGCGTTTACATTGTTCATTTTTACAAATTTTTTTAGCTTATCAAATGATTTGAAATTTTAAAACAATATTGCATTCGAGTAGGTGAGTTTTTCTATAGTTCCTTTTTTTTTTCTACGCATGACAGCTGCGATAAGTTCAAACTAGATCGACGTAATATGCACTGAAATACCCAATTCCGAGGTCGACAAAGATTTTTATGAAGTTGTGATGACATGGACCTTGCGGTGCACTGAATCCAAATTCACCATGCATGATAGACGGAAAATGCTCTAACGATGTCCTCGAGCATTAGTATCCAACACAGTTACAGGAAACGATGGATATCCTTTACACAGAAGAAGAATAGCAGAAGCGAAATAGTGACATCGAAATGGATGATCGGTAGGTTGTTCCATATTCGTCTTTGCTATTAAAAACATACAAAGCTCACATAAACGTGGGATACTGTAATTTCGTCAAATCGATCAAATAAATTTGTAAGTTAGTGAATAAAGGCAGCGACATAGCAGTTTTTTGCTGCAACCAGAAAGAAGTGATAGGAATGCGATATCACATGTCGATGAAATCGCACAGAATCAGACTGGAAGATACAAATGCAGGGATGACGTTGTGCTTAGAAATGGTGAACAAAGTTCTCAGTCAGTTGGAAATGCCGTCATCGAATCGATCTGCTGCTGCTTCGTGCGTAATGAACAAAATTATAACACAGCTGATCTTTTGTCTTATGTACAATCAAATATCCTCAAGCTACCGCTTGAGCAAAAAGGCATTTACGATCAAATAATGCAAATTCTTAATAACAGAGTTGATGAAATCTTTCTTTTTTTTGATGCTCCAGGACGAACTAGCGAAACGTTCCTAATTAAATTGAATCCGACAGTAATTCGATCCCAAAATGACCTAGCCATAGCTCTTGTATTATCCGGAATAGCTGCAACATTGCTACCAGGTGGAAGAATTGCTCATACAGCTTTGAAATTGCCATTAAGCATGCAATTCATTGAAACTTCTGCATCCGGCATGGGAAAAGTATTGCAAAATGCAAACATATTGTTTGGGATGGATGTACAGTGGCGCACGAGAAATCGATCGCAGCTCTTGATCGATCATTGCAAGATTTGCTTGGAAATATCAGACCATTTGGGAACGCATTTATATTGCTTGCAGGAGATTTCAGGCAAACATTGCTGTCATTCTTCGATCGACACCAGCTGACGAAATAAATGCTTGCCTAAAATACTCTACTTTGTGGCGACACGTAAAGACGTTAAAAAATTGAATAAGCTGCAAAACGATCGATCAGCTAGGATATTCCCAGACAATTGCTAGAAATTGGAAACGGAAAGGTGCCGATTGATCTGACCTCAGGACGAATTTCATCGCCTCATAATTTCTGCGATTTAGTAAAGTCAAAAGAAGAGTTGGTTGAAAAAATATTCCCCGATATTCAACCAATTATAAGAATCATGACAGGCTGAGTAAACGAGCTATTCTTGCGGTCAAAAACAAAAAATCGAGAACTTAACAAGATTATTCAGTCTAACATTCAAAACGAGGCAGTCACATACAATCCGATCGAAATTGTTGTGGAAGCAGACAAAGCAGTTAATTATTCAATAGAATTTTTGAATTCACTCAATCTGCTAGAGATGCACGTACTGCAATTGAAATATTGGAAATATATCAACCAGCCAAAATTTTGCAACGGCACATAACTTGCAGTGAGAAAATGAATGAGCAATGTCGTAAAGCAGCATCTTGACAGGGCTTTTCAAAGGTGAAAATGTCCTCATTCCTCGCATTCCTATGATTTTAGCAGACATGTCATTTCATTTTTTTTTTCATTTTTTTTTTTTTTTTTTTGCAATTCCCAATTTGATTGATGTTTGCGATCAGCGTCAGCAAAACTCAAGGTTAATCTTTAGAATTTCATGGCTTAGATTTAGGCACGTGATTACTTATATGGACAAGTATATGTTGCGTGTTCTAGAAACGGCAAACCAGACAATCTTTATAGCAATATTCCCAATATAAGAAATGTATATTTAACCAAAGTAAGCGACAACAATGCATGAATTTGTTGTTTTGAAATTTTAAAACGATAGATAAGAACTTTCGAAGACCTTAAATTTTGAACTAATATAGGTAAAGCGCGTGTTTGAGAAATTCCAGAGATTTAATATTTCGAACAAATTTAATATATATTTTAAACATTTTTATTACATATGTAGATTCACTGTAGTCGGACATCGTGAAACATGACTGGCCCATATAGACTACCTGGACTGGTCACGCGGAGCTTGACCGGTACGGCTAGTATAGAATAAATGCAATTTTGTGAAAAATATATAATTGCCGCTTTTGTATGCTACATTTTAAGACAAATATACTTCTGCAGAAATTGTACATCATCTTTCCAAAAGCATAAAAATTAAATCAACACTCGAATATTTCATAACTTCATGTAATTGCTTGTGTATTTTGAAAATATGCGAAAATATTTCGTAACACTTTTTAACATTTTGTTCGAATTTAAATGATGCAATAACTGATATCATATCATGTATATTTCGAAACACTAAATTTTCTAATCACGTCTATGTTAAAAATATTTCTTTATTAGAAAAAAAAAGAAATTTATTTGTTTTGTATTATTCATTAAATTGCGATGAATGTTTTTCACATGAAAAATTCAATATTTTCAAAAGAAATTTTCATATTAATATTTTATGTCAGAAAAATTTAACAACGTCTTTCATCAAATTTTTTCTTTGCTGATTTTTAATTGCGAAATTGTGAAATCAGACAACTCTTCGCTAAATAGACGATTGAAAGAGAGATAAAAAGGCTTATGGTGTTCAGTAATAGTCATGATTTCAAAAATTTTCGTAAATTTAATTTGAAATTAGAAGAATGAGCGACCTTCATTTGAATTTTTTTTCTATTTTTATTCCAATGTATTAGAACTAAAATATTAAAAATTTGCAGCAACATATATATGTTTGAAGACAAAACTTTTTGCTAATTTTTTGTTTATTAAATACAAATTTGCTTGATGAAATTCATCAAAATTAAACGATTGATAAAATTGATCATCAAAAATAAATTAAAATAGCAAAAAAAAAAAAAAAAATGTAGATGATAAATATATGCTAAGCATGCAATATTTTGCAAACAAAAGTTTTCAGTTTTTTGATTATTTTTTATCTTAAAAATTAGGAATTTAACTCTTTTTTTTTTAATATTTCCATAGAATTGATCGATCTTATTACCTCTTTTAACTTTTTATAGAATTGATCGATCTTAATCGTAAAAATATTTTTTTAATTGAATTAATCGATCTTATAATCTTTGATTGGTATGTTTATTGTTTTAATCATTCAATTATCGATATTTATTTTTGTCAACTTTATTTTATTCTTTTTTTTTTTTTTTTAAATCATAACTGTTTGACTATTATATTTGTTTAGTACTATGCACAAATTCTACTTAAACTTGACAAAACAACTAATTGCTAATTATTTATTCAATCTATGATTGAATGTAACATTATATTATTATTGTAACTGCATAAATGGATCAAGTTTGGCTTCTATTCTTGCTTCAGCTACCATTTTTGAAATCGATTGCTATCGAAAGAATTTGTCCATCATGTTTTCATTACAGATTTTTTGAGCAAAAGGTCATCATTTTTTTAAAGCATTCATTAATAAGTAATTAATGAAATTTAATTTTTTCAATTATCGCTGCTGAAATTTGAAATTCCTGATTAATATAATAGCGGCAAAAAGATTTCAAAATTCCATTTATACTCTATTTTTTTTTCTTTTTTCCTCACAATTTATTTAATTCAAAAAAAAAAAAAAATGAAAAAATCTAAATTGTATTTTTTTTTTTTTTGAAAATCAATTGAAGCATAGATATATTTAAAAAATCTTAAATTGCGTTTTTTTTTTTTTTCCTTTTACATTTATTTTAAAGCATGGTTATACAAAGATAACATGTGAAAGTTTCGTTTCAATTTTTTCATAATTGCCAATTTTTATTTGCGAATTTTCAATTTGATCAAACTATTTCACATTGCTAAAATTAAAGCATTGCTGATTTGGTCAAGCTTTTTCTCAGCAATAATCTTTTTTTTTCTAATTTTCAAAAATTTTTTTCCAGAAATATTTCAGAATATAAAATTATTTTATAATTTTAGTTTCATATAACTTCACAATGTCCATGCGTGAAACCACCTGGTAGTTACGAATGTTTATCATATGATAATCGTTTACAAGCTGCAAATATTGATGAAGCCTTGCATACATTTCTCGATCTATCAAGTATGACAGAAATTGCATTACCGCTAGTTTTGGACGAGGAGGAGGAGGAGAATATCATGATGAAAACTTCGTCGCAATTTTCATTTCCAGAAAAAATGGTCAGAAAATTATTGTCGCTATATATTATAATACACATATATATTAGAAATTAATTTATTTATATATTTGATTATTAGAAATTAATCTATATTATTTGATAAAATACATAATGATTAAAGATGCATTATTGATTGAATAGATTGATCAATTTATTTCATTCAATTTAATACATCAGTTTTTTTGTTTTTCTTCTTTTAATTGCTTTTTTTTTCTTTTTTTTTAACAATTCTTTTCTATTTCGAGTGATAAATTTCAATTTTTTTAAACGATTCTTTTCTATTTCAAGTGATAAATTTCAATTTAGTTCGAAGGAAAATAATGTTGAAAGAATATTAAAATTAAATTTTTAACAAGAATTTTAGATTTATAAAGCTCCGAAAACGTATAAATGTGACAGAAGAGAATGTAAAGCATGCAAAATTTTAATCACCAATGCATTCCTTCGAGCAAATGATAATGATTTCTCGACAATTAATGGTGCTGTTACCGAAATGTCCGATAATATCGATGAATCATTGTGTATCAAAAATCGATTTAAATCAAGAATTGTAAAAAATTTGCACTGATTTAGCAAATTAAGCATGATAAGAAAAATTTTTTTAGAAAAAAAAAGAGGAAAAACAATGCGTTGATTAGTATTAATTAATTAATTCAAAAAATTGTGGGATTTTCCGCAAAAATATTCGCTTCCATTCATGACTAATGCTTTTTTAAAATTAATTTCTAAAAATTGTGATTTTTTAGAAAAACATTTTTTCCATACTTTAATTAGGATATAAATTATATTGAAAATTAACTGAAGAAATTGATAGATTAATGATGATGATGTAATCGAAAATGCAACGAATGTTAAAGAACTATCACCATATTTGCAAGAATTTATTAATTTGCTAAAACCAAAAATACGAAAACGAAGGAATTGGAAGGAATTAAAGCGAAAATGTATGAAATTGATTGATAATTAATAAATAGTTTTTTTTTTTAATCATTTTTTCATCTTTTTTCGAGATCGATTACTTTTCTTTCATAATAATTATTCAGAATTTAAAAGATTTACCATTTAAATGTTGAAGATGAAAAATCAGATTGTTAGAGATGAAAAAGCAGATTTTTATTTTTTTTTTTTCTTTTGAGAAATTCTATTCTGATCTAGGATTTTTAAGATTTGCCACTTTAAAATTAGAGAGACTTTTAAATAGAAAAAAAGAAGAAAATTGAAGATTTAAAAAAAAAAAAAATGTTTCTTAAAAGGGTCATTTTTCATTAAATAATCATGGAATGACATTTGTTTTGACTGTGTGAATTAATTGCTATGAAAAAATGTACTAAAAATGGAAAAAAAAAAAAACTTTCTAAAATTGAAATAATTGGAATTTATACTTGATTATGAAATTAAAAAAAAAAAAATGAATTATTTTCATCATATTTTTTCGTCTAGTTTTACTTCATTTCATTTCTTTGGCATCCAAATATCGAATAACTGTCTTAAAGTTATCTATAAATGAAAAAATTAGTTTTCTTGTTTGAAAAAAAAAATTGTTAGATTTTAAAATAGAAAATGCATTTTTGCATCAATTTTTTTTTTTAATTTAATGAATTTTAATGTGAAATAGAATTTCTTTTTTTTTTTTTTTTTTTGATTAAATTTTAGTATTGGGTACAGCAATAACGATCAGTTGTAATTACAAGAAAGGTGAGGAAATTACTCAAGGTTGGACCGGATTATGTAATTTATGTTGGCAATGGAGAAAATTACCGGCTAATTATTTTCCAGCTTTGCTTAATGAAGTTTCATGTGATATTAATGATGAGGGATGCATTTCAGGTTTTTTAAATTTTTTTTTTTTTTTTTGTTTTTTGCCTCCTTTTTTTTTCTGATAATATTAATTGAATTTGGAGAATAAGTGAAAATTTTATTGATGAACAATTGAGAATTTAATTTTTTTAAATCCAATTTTATATATTTATTTCCATTCAATTCATATTTCTTTTTCGTCAATATTTCATCAATTATTCATATTGTTATATTATTCTAAATTTTTTAATTATTCTCTGCTTTAAATTTTGATTTTTTTCAATCCAAAAAAAAAATTTTCTAGAAATTTACTCATTTCAATCAATGATTTATTCTTAATTATTGATTAATTGTTGATAATTTTTGATTCTTAATTGTTGCTAGGTTAACTAATTTTTTTTTATTCTTGACCGAACTCTTTTATTCTGAATCAGTATATTACTAAAAAAACAAAAAAATCTATCTTAAAAACAAAAAAACTCTCTCAGAATAGAAAAAAAGAAGAAAAAACTATCTTAATACTTTACTTAATTTTAAAGAAAATTCAGCTTATTAAAAAATTAAAAAAAAAAAAATATTTTTGATATGATATTTTTTGATTATAATTTATTCAAGTTTAATAATAATATCGATTCATTCTTCCAATAATTGCGAAAAAAATTATTGATTAATTTTAGGTTTCGGTAACTGCCGTCCGATTATGCGTTCCATAAATGTTCTCCGTAACGTGGGAACACGTAAGTCACCTCGATGGGCACAAGAATCAATTAATACGATAACAGCTTGTGAATGTCAGGTGGAAATAGGAACTCCATTACATTCTCTTGTTTTACGTTAAATTTTTCATTTCTTTTTTAAATTGATTACTAAATTTTGCAATTTTAATTACAAGTTTGTAAATATACTTTTTTTGAAATACAATACTTCGCTCTTCTTTGCTGATTTATTGTACTAATTTTTTTTCGATCATTTCACTTTTGGTATTTTAACATTGCATAGGTATTCTAATAATTGTAAATTGTTATTTTTTGATTATTTTTTATTTTATTTTAACCTATAAATATGGATCAGTACATTAATTCATTATATTTGAGTTCTAATCATTTTGTATTTGATTATTTGAGCTTGATAATTATTTGGATTATTTGAATTTGATTATTTGAGTATTATATTTTTATATTTGATTATTATTTTTTGAATTACAACCACTTTTACTTTTTACTTTCCACTTTTTTTGCCACTTTCTGAATAATTCAAAGCATCAAATGTGAAATCTTTTGATAATCTTTTAATATGCATACATATATAAATAATTGATATCTAAAAAAATGAATACATAATTTTGCCTGCAAAAATTAATTTTTAATTATTTCATTTTCATTCCATTTCCATTTATTCTAAAATTATTGCTCCACTTCTGTCTCATTATCGATTAGTGTTTACTTTTTTTCAGTATTTTTCCGTCATAATATTACAATGTTTAAACAATAATTCAAGCCTAAAAATTATTAAAGAAAATTGTATGGACAAAAATCCCGTTGAAATCTTTAAAATTTTGAATTTATTTTCTTTCTTAGAATTTTAGAATATAAAATTTTATGAAATTTTTACATCCTAGAATAAATAATTTCTTTCCCAAAATAATAAAATCTGGTTAATGAAAAAAAAAAAAAAAAAAAATCTAACATCTGCATGCTTAATGCATGTTTTGAAAAATAAAAATATATTCATAAATTTGTTTTTGCTATCCTGCATAAATTTAAATATCTTCATTCCAATTTCATTTCTAAATTATATATTTGTATATTTTTTTCATATATTTGTAAATAATTATTGTATATAATAATTAGTAATGTAAAATTAATTTTATATGAAAAATAAAAATTTTGCGAATAACAAAATTTTAATTTCACAAGTTAACTTTCCTCTTTAATTTCTTTAAATATTAAAAGAAAACTTTCATTTTTATTGTAGCTAAATATTAAGAAAAAAAAATTTAACAAAATAATAACTCATTTGTCATTTAATGTTGTTTCTGGGAATTTTCTCAACTTTTAAACTGAAAATATTAAATTAAACAAAGAAATGATATTCTGGAAATAATTCGGTGAAAAAAAAAATTAAATTGAATTAAATTCTTTTCTCTTCATATCATAAATATGCTGACTGAAATAATCGCAAGCAACATTTAAAGAATTTATATTTAAATGAAATACTCAAATAAATGTTTTATTTTTTCCAAATAAATATTTTTAAAAATTATAAGAAATGAAAATCGCATATTTAAGCTATTACATCTGCATTTTCTACTTTTATCATAGATATATGCTGAAACAATCGCAAGCAACATTTAAAGAATTTATATTTAAATGAAATACTCAAATAAATGTTTTATTTTTTTCAAATAAATATTTTTAAAAATTATAAGAAATGAAAATTTGTATTCTAATATGAAAATCGCATATTTAAGCTATTACATGTGTATTTTCCACTTTTTTTTTTTGAACATAAAACTTATTAAAAAAATGAAACCAAGTTTTTTTTTCTTTTTTTTTTTTTCTACATCAGTCATATTCCCATGTGATTGTTTTGTCAAAAAGAAAATTGAAAAGTAAATGAAGTAAAGGAAAAAAAAAAGCAAATTTTAGTTGTCAGGGAAATTTTTTAATTTTAATTTTACCAAATAGTCAGAAAAGTGATCAACAACAAAATGAACTATTTTCAAAAAGGATTTTCAAAGCAGAAAAAAGGAAAAAGAAAGAAGTAAAAAAAAAAAAAGGAAAGAAATTAAAGAATGAGAGCTTTTTTATAAATTTTCATGTCACAATTTAAGCATAAAGAAATTGCTCGAGTAAAGCGACAAAAAAAAAAAAAAATCGAAAGCAATTATAATTTGCCAAGATTGATTCGGTGAAATTTATCCAAATGTTGAATCTTTCTCCTCTTTTTCTTTTTTTTTTTTTTTTTTTTCATTAATTTCTCAATTGATTTTGAAAAGCATTCCATCTGCAAAAAATTGTTTTTCATCAATTAACCATGAAATATTAATCATATTAATCATTAATCATATAAAATTAAATTTTATAAAATTCAATAAATTTGTCTGGAAATGAAAAAATTGAAAAATTAAATAAAAATAAAGCAAAAACCCAGAATGAAATCGTTTGAGATTCGAATTCGACATTTTTGATAGATGAATATCATCGGGAAATGCAATTTGATCCTCATTACCAATAATGATTGGCCAACCACTAATGATATGTCTATAAAAGTTAATTAATTATAAATCTCATTTTTCTTTCATCATAAATTCAGATTATACTCAATACAAAGCAATTGAATATTTATTCGAATAATATTTCAATAAAATTTTTGAGATTAATATACAATGATTTTTTATGAAATAGCATATCAAAATATAAAAATACTTAAATTTTAATAGAAATAAAAAAGTGCTATAAGCATTGATGAAATTTTTGGTGTATGTTTTCGGTGTTTTATCATGTTTTATCGATCATAAAACCTTAAAAGCATGCCATCTCATCCGTTCAATCAAGTTAAGCAATTTTGAGCACGATTCGTGGTTGATCAGAAATGGCATGGGAATTTCAAATGTTATTATTAAATGCATCTTGTTTTTCGAGAATTTTTACAGTAAAATCAAGTCATTATTAGATACGTGACAAAAATGATGCAATCTCACATCAAATTTTGTCTAAATTTCTTGAGTTTGACGTATTCAAATGTTTTGATTTAGAATTTCGGCTTCTGCGACTTAAAGTAAATGTTTGCGATTTTGTGCATTAGTGGGGCAAAAAGAAATGCGATGTTTTATGATCAATGATTGGATTGTAAGAAAAAAAAAAGTTGGGATTTTTAATTGAATCAGAAACATGAAGAAAGGTTATTATTTATCTATTCTCATACAAATTCTGATAATAGATATGTTTAAAAATTTACATTAAAAGGTGTGATTATTTATGATAAATCTTCAACTAATATAAATATATTGTAAATAAGTATTCCAATACATATAAAAATATTTAATACTAAAATGAATAATATAAATATTGATAAATAAATATAAAAATATAATAGTTACAAATATTCTTTTTGATGCAATATCTTTTATGATACATTCAAGGCGTAAAGAGAAAAGCAAAAAAAAAAACAAAAAAAACAAAACTTCTCAGTTTCGAAAAATATCATTTAAATTTGAAAAATCGATCGTTTATCTTTTTGGAAGTTATCATGAGATAGTAAACAAGATATAACTAGGTGATAAACTTACGGTCTAAAATAATAAGCTGATGATAACATTGTTCCGGTGCAGAGAATTATCAGTGTTATCAGATAGATGGAACGCATTGTTGACATTTCTATTTCTGCAAATTATTTAATTATCATTTAAAATTTAGTTTTGCTTTTGTTCAACGAATTAATGCTATAAATAAATGGAATTAAATCAATTAGCTTATTAAAAAAAAAAAAAATAGATAAGGAAAAGACATTTGTGAAAATTTGCAGAATGATCATTGAATTCAAAAAAAAAAAAAATTTATTTGAAGTTTTATAAATTTTTCAGCTCATTAAATTGGCTTTGATGAAAAATGAAATATGCTTGAAAGAAATCGAAAATCAATATTAGACTAACAATTAATTAATGATTCTTAAATAGATATCATTCATGTTCCACAAATATAATGAATTATTTTATTGATTATTTATCGGACTTAACATTTTTTGATTTCATCTTTACTTTTTTTTTTTTTTTTTGTGATTTCTATATCGAAAATTAATCAAAGCAATTTTCAAAAGTATAATTTTTGAAAATTGTTATTTTAATTTAGTAAATTTGCAAATTTGAGGTATTAATACATAAGATGATAAAGCATCAAAGATTTACAGAACGGAAATGCAAAATATATCGGAAAATATTTGATATCAGTAACTTATCCTGTATTCATTGATTTATCATCGTAATTTGTCATTTATTGTCTAAAAAAAAAAAAAAAAAAAAAAAGAACGAAAAATTGCAAATCTTTATTATTGGTTTAGTGAATTCGAACTAACTTTAAAAAAAAAAAAAAAATTAGCTTAAGCTAAAACTTAGTTTTTATTTTATTTTTATTTTATCTTCGTTAAATTAATTTTTCTATTTTTTCGATGAATATGATAAAAAATAATGTGATATCAAAGCATCAAAATCATAGCCAGTTCACCTGAAAGTTCATGAAAGCATGGAATTTTTTGAAATATTCAAATTTAATTTGCATAATTATCAGTTGATGAAATTTTGATAACAATTATCGGGCAAATTCAAATGTTCCTTATTTATTTTTTTTTTTTTTTTTTGACTTACAATAAAATTGTTTGAATAGAATGGAAAATTTGACATTTAAGACTAATAGTTTTTTATGAGACATTATGATTATCAAAAATATTTATTGATTTTAAATTTATAAAATTATATGATTCAAAAATTATCAATTGCAATAAGTAACAATAAAAAATAACGTCTAATTTGTTTTGCTTGGATAAATTTTGCATGAATATAAATGATTTATGATTAAATAAAAATTGTAAATATGTAAGAAATTTATGAAACTACGATCAATCGGAATTTGAGAATAATTTGTTAAAAATTTCACAACTAACGAATATATTTATATCTATTATTTCAAGTGGGATTAGAAGGAAGTATTTAAAAATTTTTTCAACTTAATAATATCCACCCATTGATGAAAGACAAATTATGTTTTATTTGATCGAAATTTTTCCGTTTTTTTCCTTTCTTTCTTTAGAATTATAAATAAGTAAAGGAGAAAATTTTTTTTCAAAAAAAAAAAAAAAAATTTATTTACCAGATTTGAAGAATTTTTTAAAATTTGAATAGAATACTTTTGAATAAACTGGAAAGAAAAGAAAGCAAGAAAAAAAAATGATGATAAGTTGAATAAGTTTCATAAAAAAAAAAAAAAAAAAAAAAATTGTGGAAAATTTTCGAATTAAAAGATGAATGAAAAAAGAGAAGGGACTATTTAAATTTTTCCAAAAAAAAATAATTCAAATCTTGAAAAAAAAAAAAAAAAATTGATAATTATTCGATAAAGCTAAAAGCAAATGAATTGTGTAATATAAGAATTTGAAAACTATTTATTACATCATTTTGTGATAATTTCGGATTTATCAAATGGTATAGAAGAAATTGAAATATGAAAGAAAAAAAATTGAAGTATTGATTTTTCTATTTATATCTGCATATAAATATTTTTAATCATTGCTATCACTCCGATTTATATCATATCATATTCCTAACATAATTTTATCTAAATTATCTATCAAGCAATATTTTTGATCAAATTTTTCTCATTCTTTTTTTTTTATACTTAAAATGATAATTGTTTTTTTTTTTCTTTCAATTTTTAACTTTTTTATTCTTTATCTTTCTTATTTTATATTTTCTCATCCATTTTCGTCTTACTTTTTTCTTTTCACTTTCATTTATTCTATTTCGTTTTTCACATTTTCCATTTTTACTTAATTTTATTTTTTTCAAACAAATACATTTTCCTTTTCTTCTTCTTCTTCTTCTTTGAAGCACTTAAGTTTCTATTCATCCTTTTTTGTTATCTTCTTTTTGCTTCATTTGATTTTCTTTTTTCTCTTAAATCAATATATTGATAGAGATTTGAAAGCTTTATAACGAGAAAAAAGAAAAGAAAAAAAGAAAAAAGGAAATTAAATTAAATACGAAATTTATTTTGATTCCTTTTTCTACTTATTCATTTATTCAAAATTTTCTTATGTCTTTTTTTTTTTTCTCTTTTCCCTTATCTAAATTTTTTATTGATTACTTTTTTTATTGATGTAATTTTGCTTAAATCGAAATAAATTTATTGATGTAATTTATTAATTTTCTTTTTTTTTTCGATTTTTTCTTTTTTTTTTTTTGTTTTGTTTTTAATTCTTCATTTTTAATCATCATTCCACTTGAGTAATAAATACTTCAGAGTCTTGGCAAATTAGTCCCATTTCTTGCCATATTTTTCAGCTTTATCCTAGGCTTCTACTTCAACGTCTCTCTCTCTCTCTCTCTTGATTCCTTTCCAATTTGCTTTCTTTTTTTTTTTTTTTTTTTGAAAATAACAAATAAATTGCAAAGCCTCAACTTTAGATCTTATCTTTTCAAATCTTATTTATCATGCATTCATAAACATCAAACATCAGTCCATAGCAAACATTTATAATATTAGTAATATCAAAAGAGCCTAATTACTTTCATAAATATTTTTTAGGAAAAAAAAAAGATTTATTTTAATAGGAAAAATATCGAAATTTAGAATTCTAATAATCAATTTATTATAGACGAAAAAAAAAAAGAAAAAAGAGGAAAATGAATTATTTACTTGTTAATCAAAGCAAAATTATTTGCATTTGAAAATTTTTCTTTCTTTTTTTTTTTTTTTTTATTTAAAAAGGAGAAATTACTTTTCAAAATTTTCAAACATTAAAAGCGCATGTTCAAATATAATAGAAACAGTTTATAAATCTAAGTTTTCAATCAGAATGAAAAAAAAAAAAAAAGACAGATTTAATCAGAATTTTTTTTTAAAAAAAAAAAAAGTTTTACATTTATTATATACTTTTTACTTGTCATAAAGAAGTTTTATTAAATACATATTCAATAAAGAGATTAAATTCAAAAAAAAAAAAAAAAAAAAAAAAAAAAGAGCAATTGAATTATAATAAAATACTTATTTTTAAAACTTATTTTGTATCATTAAATTTTAACAATGGTAATGATGATATTATTTCAAATATTTGATCATTTCGATCATTTTTAACAGCTAACATTTAATCTTATCATTCAAACATATCAATTTTTTTTTTCTAGCATTTTTATCTTGCTTCTCTCAAATGTCATTAATTAGCAAAAATTTTTTGAAAACTTAACTTTCAATAAAATATTTACTGAAAAAAAAAAAAAGTTGAAGAAGAAAAAGAATATAAGATTAAAAGCATAATTTTCAATAGATTAAATTAATAAATCAAAATTTTTATGGAAAAATTTTTCATAAATTTATATTCCAGATAAGCTGATAAAAATAGAAATCATTTTTGTAGATTAACATAATCATCAAAATATTTGTCGTTTGCAAAAATAATTTAATGTAAAAACAAGAAAAAAAAAAAGTTTTCAATTATTCAAAAATTCTTCTAAATATTTTATCATTAAATATTTGTTCCTGATAATGAGTTAACTTTTTTTTTTTTTTCCTAAATAAGGTATTATTTATTTGTCGATTTACTAAAATGAATCGTACTGATTGATTGAATTTTAATAATAATTAGTATTTACTAATTAATTCTAGTTCTAATTTAATAACCCAAGTTTTTTTTCTTCACTTATGAACTGTAAATATAAGTATCATTATCTATTTTATTTTCATCGTTATGAATAATTGATTCATTTTCAGATTCATTTTCACGGATAACCAATCAATTTATCAGCTTATAATTATGAATGATAATTTTAATTTTTATTTTTTGAAGTAATTCCAATTTATTTTTATGTTTCGTATATCATTACAAAGTCATGTATTCGATACTTATTTATTTAATTGTTAAGTTTTACAAATTTTAAATTCTTTTTTAACAAATCTTTTGCTTCATTGCTTCATTGCATCATTTTATCACATTCACACATTATCATTTATTGTTAAATTGTAAAAAAAAAAAAAAAAATGAATAATTATTATCAAAATGATAGCAATATCATCAACATCAACATCATATTTTTTTTTTTCGTGACCTAATGGCAATTTTGTTTTTCTCAAGTTTTTTATTAAAAAAAAAAAAAAAAAAAATTGTTTGTTTTTAGAAGCGATTAAGAATTTAACTGAAAAATATTATCTAATATCAACAAAATTATAAATATCAAAAGTTTTGAAAAATGTAATTTAAAAATCTTTTCTTTTCCATCTTTTCAAATTTCAATTCTTTGATTTTATTACTTTGAAATTTACAATTCTTTTCGTTTTCTTTTTTAAAATTTTTCATATCTTTTATAAATAAGTTAGCTAAATAAATGAATTGAAATTTTGCAAAATTTTTGAAAAATTCTGTCAATTATTCCATCGATATTTTAAAACTTAAACATTTACCAAAAAAAATTTTTTTTTTTTTTGTTTTACGATTTCTTTTTTTTTTTTCGTTTTTTTTCAATTCACTCAATTTCGCTATTTATCGATGCGTTTTTAACTTTTTCCACTCCACCCTTCTCCGCTTATTAGTGATGGATGAATTCGAAAAATGTAATCTTACACCTTCGATTACGTAACGAGAACTTAAAAACTTCTTTTTCAATTTTTTTTTTCATTTTCATTTCTTGGTTTCAATCATTAATTCTTATATCATTAATTATTGATTATTATTTTTTAAATCGTTCAACTTTCAAATCTTATAAATTTTAATCCCAATCATGTTTAATGAAATATGCAAATATTTAAAAATTGAGTGAATAAAAATGAACAAAAATACCTAAATATGCTATTGAGAATAAATAAGCATATTTTAAAATGAATTAATTGATAATTAAGATTCTATTAACGTTTATATTTTAAAATTTTTTTGTTCATGTGAATTTCTACTTAATTGACATAAAATAATTCAGTAAAATAAAACGAAAAAAAAAAGAGATTAAATGTAATAAATCTGCATAAAATTTTTGATTTTTCAACAAATTATTTGAATGAAAGAATAAAAATTGGTCAAATTTACAAGATTTACTTGATTGCAATTAATTAATGATAAAAACTTAATGTGATAGTGATTTTTTTTATGGCGAAATAAAATGTGTAATTATTTGAAAAATATATGAGAAGAAAAATTTTCATAAGAAATCATTTAATCTTTCGTGAATTTGTCAATGTTTATATTCATCTCAAGAAATATCGGGAATCAATAAAAGAGAAATTGAAGGAAGAATATTTTAATAGTAATAGAAAAAAGAGTAAATATTAAATAATGCTGACGGAATTTTGGCCATTCTTATTTATCTTGGAAGGAATAATTTAAAATTATTTTTCAAACCTGTTATTAACATTTTACTTCTATTTGTTCAATTATATTTTTCGCGTTTTTCCAGTATAAAAAAAGAGAAGGAAAATTTCACAAATTATATTAAATATGTTTGAGATGGTTTTAATAGCAATAGTAATAATAATATTAATTATGATAATAATAATAATGATAAAAATAATAATAATAATAATAATAATAATAATTAATTGAACAAACAATTTTAACTAGTTATTAGATACATTTCTAAAATTGATTTGTGATAATGATGATAAGATGCTCTATAATTCAAAATTTTTGAGATTTAAAAAATAATTAACATTTTTTTTCTTTGTTTTTTTGAAATTAACTGCAATAAATTCTTAGATTTCAAAATGAATAATTATTCAAATAATTCAAATTTAAAGTTTCTTATTTCAAAATTAATGAAAAAAAAAAAAAAAAAGGATGATGATTCATCATAGCTGTTAGATGAAACTTTTTGTTCATCAATTATCATCATTTTAATATGAACGGTATTTTTCTTTTTCGCAAACTTTAAAAGATTCAAATTCTACAAATTTCGAGATTGATCATTTATTGATGATTATTATTTCTCAATTTATGGATCAATGATAAGAAGAAAGATGAGAAAGTGGAAGAGAAGAAAAGAAAGAAACGGAAAAAGTAAAAGATAAAAAAAAAAAAATGAAAGTTAGGAATATTTGTTGAAGGAAATAATCTCGAGATTACTTTAATAACCTAAAAAGGATTATTTTCTCGAAATCCGAACTAAATATGCATATCCCAAAGGAATGTTTCAATTGAAATGAAATTGTCACATAATCGATATTTAAAAAAGTTTGCAACGCAAATATAGCATTTTTGAGAAATTCAAATTTTTCGAATAAATCAATAAATCGATTTGAAATTTATTTTATATAATAAAAATTACTGAAAATAATATGTATAATACATAAAATAAGAGAAAAAATTATGCATTCATCATAGAATATTCTATTCTAATTAATATTTATAGAAATGATTAAATATGCCATAATTTGATGTTTTTTTTTTTTAATTTATCAAAAATTTTATCAAAACTAATGAATCAAATAATTGATAATTATC
Source organism: Onchocerca lupi (assembly GCA_028564675.1). NCBI lineage: Eukaryota > Metazoa > Nematoda > Chromadorea > Rhabditida > Onchocercidae > Onchocerca > Onchocerca lupi. The sequence continues at coordinate 48,281 of JAOVVO010000270.1, forward strand.
AATGTAGACAAGATGGAATAATTTAATAACTTAAATTTTTTTTTCATTTTGTTTTATCTTCTTGAATTATAAGATCAAAAAATGATGCATTAAATAATACATAAATTTATAACTTATTATTGCCAGAAAATATTATTAGATCAAATTATAAATATTATGATTAAGAAATGTTATAGATTAAATTATGTCCATTATCAGTCATGAGAAAATTATCATAGATTAGATATCTGAGAAATGTTACTTTTGCTCACATTATTATCAGAAAAATATGGCAATATTTAAATTTAATCAATAATTCAATTTCATTTTTATTAAGTCACACAATTTCATTTATAATAAGTCATTTTCTTTCTTTTCAAGTTTTTTTTTTCCCATTTTTTTAAAGTTTCTGAAGTTTTTTTTTTTTTTGATTTTTTTTTTAGAAACTTTATTGAATGCTAAATGATCAGAATGTTTAGGGTTTGATAAGATTGACAAAAACAAATAGGTGAATGAATCATTTCCAGTTTTACATATTTCTTCATCGGTTTTTCATCTGTTAAAACCGGTTTGTGAGAAATAGTCATTGCACACTGTCCTAGATGCAGGCTGATTTGCGCGTGCAGCAATGCAGGTCGAGTTGCGGGGAAAATTGCGAGATGAAGATAAGGAATTGGAAGATAGCAGATATTAGAAGTGGATATTTTTGCTGTTGTGGGAGATTATTTGAAAGGTTATAATTCATCGAGATGATTTTTATGAGAGCTAATTAGCATATTTGATAATATTTTGTTTCTGTTTTTCAAATATTTCAATTTTTATGGAATTAATAATTCCTTCAAAATTTTTCTCATTATTTGTTATTTTTTCTTTTTTTCTCATTGCAAATTTGTCAAATCCTTATTAAGAATTGTATTTTATCTCTTATCAAGCTACGAATAGATGATAATTTGACGAAGAGCTGACAATTTAACTTATGCGACAACTAGATGATAATTTGATTTAATACTTTTTCATATCATTCATATAAAACTTGTGTTCATTTTACAATTGATTATTTCTGATTATTTATATATTTCATGTTCTAGGTTATAATATGTCTTTATATATATTTCATTTTCACTTAGATATTAGATATCCATTATTGATTTTGTTATTACCAAAGATTTCCTTCTCTTTTTTTTTTCGCACTTCTATACATTTCATTTATTGTACATGTATATATCGATGTTCGCTGACGTGAATAATCAAATGGCGACTGTTGATTTAGTTTATGGCAAACAGTTTGCAATGTTTGTGTAAACAATTCATTTTAACATGCTTATATATTTAGCATAAAGTTTATAGATTTTAATTTATCTGATATATTAAATAATTTTTGTTTTCGTAATTAGAAAATAATTATATTTTGATGAAAATAATTACGCAATTATTGGTTGTAATATTTTTATTCCTTCCTTCTTTTTATTCTTCCTGTATTTGACGTTATCCGAATTACTTCAACCATTTTGATTGCTATGATTTTGATGTGATTTTGCATTATTAACTTTTAGTTTTCTGTGTAAATACTCAAATTTTCAGGCATCATTATATAAGCGCTATAATTCAATTAATGTTCTTCATCTTTTTTACACATATATATTTCATCGATTATTGCTTTCTATACAATTATTCTATATTGCTAGCAGAACTCTATTTTCTATCATAAATTGGAAAAATGCTTGTAAAAGTGCATATACATTCACATATTGCTATTACTTTCTTTTTTTTTTTTTTTGTTTGTGGAAGTAGGAAAGGATTTATCGATTCTTTACCAAAAAGATTACATATTAGGGTGTGAGGTTTGTAAGGATTTGTTGATGTGCAGATGAGTAGTGTATGTATATATGCATGCATATATCCATAGATGTATATGTTTGTGTGGTGTGTTTGCTTTGCTTGTTGTTATTGAAGTTAGGAAAAAGTAGGAATTCTAGAAAACATCCTAGTTAGCTGTAATGTTTTTTCAGTTATTTACATTGCCAGAAATGTAAACTTTTTTTTTTTCTCTTTTTGCTTATCAAAGTTAATATTTTCGATATTTTCGAGAAAGAACAGATCAGTTTGAAGCGAGAATTTCTAGCAAGCAATTTTTTGAATTGGTTAAATGACGCAGGGATGTGTAAATGTTTTCTTTCTTTTTTTTTTTTTTTTTTTTTTTTTTTTTGTCGATCAACCAATAATCGAGAGAGGTAAAAAATAATAAAGATGATCATTTATTAGTCGAATTAAACTACCTTGCATATAATTGAAATATTCATCGATATATATATATATATATATATATAGAATTATCCCACCCAGCGCTATTTTCGCTTTGTTTTTCATCGATATTTTTTGATTTGCAATCTAATATTTATGAATCTGATGAAAGTTCTAAGCTATCGTTTCTACCGATATGATCCTTACATTTATCGATTTTCATTCTAATGTCTGCACTTTCAATATTCATTGTAATACCAATTTTCGTATGAACGTCATTTAATTCTGCTGAAATGTTGATTATCTCACAACAATAAGTTAGATTTTTTACTTGAATCATTCTCCTTCTCTGTTTTCCATTTAAAACTTACGGTACATTTTATGCTGTAAGTTGCTTGCTTTTTAATTTTTGAAAAAACTTTGGATTGACGCTTTGATGTTGACACTTTTTCGAAAAAAGTGTCGTTGTTTCATGTTTATATTAAAAGAATTTTCGAAAACTTTCTATTACAAATATTTCAGGCATTGAAATTTTGTACATAAACAGATACATTTAATTCATTTTATGTACAAGCTCTTGCGATATTAACTGATTGAAATTTTTATTCTGACAAATCGCTTTGGCAGCGAAACGCAAATTTGTTCGAAGTTGCCATTCTTCATTCTGACTTTTATAGTGTGGTGATAGTTATTTAGTAAAAGAACGTGAAAATGTCGTGGGCTAATACGGGCATGCAAGCCCTGATACCGATTATCAATAGATTACAGGTTTATTCTTATTATTTGAAATTTTGCAATTACTTTTTGAATTGCTAACCAAATTATTTGATTGAATCAATGCTCCGATTATCACATTGCATCCAGAGATGATTAATACTAGAACTATATCTTGTTTCAGGATGCGTTCGCTCAGCTAGGAACATCGCTAAACTTTGATCTTCCTCAAATAGCAGTGGTAGGAGGACAAAGCGCAGGCAAATCATCTGTACTTGAGAATTTTGTTGGAAAGTGAGCTTTTTTTTTTCTTTTATTTTTTTTTTTTTTTTTTGGAACAATTTAAAGAATTTTCTTGAATTTTTTAATATCACTAGAGGAATCTTACTGGATTTATCTTCGGTTCCAGGGATTTTCTTCCTCGTGGATCAGGTATTGTTACTCGCAGACCACTAATTTTGCAGTTGGTACACGATCAACATGTAGGTAAGTAGCAGTTTAAAAAAAGAATGAATTGATTCGTATTTCATAGTATGTAACTGTCGGATTGATAAAATGAGGCATTGAAAACATTTAGCGCTCTAACTTGTTCATTTTTGATTTTGATTATGCGATCATAAAACGTGCACTGACCATGTAGTCGATTATAAACAAGTATGAAATTTATTTATTTATAGAATATGGCGAGTTTTTGCACAAAAGAGGACAAAAATTCACTGATTTCGACATGATTAGAAAAGAAATTGAAGATGAAACAGATCGTATAACGGGTCAGAATAAAGGCATTTCACCGATTCCAATCAATTTGCGAGTTTTTAGTCCGAATGGTATTTTGTTTAATATATCTCATAATACATTATTTGTTTCTAACTCGTTTGTATGATATTTTGGGCAATTCTGATGAACGTTTTTGACTTATGCTGAAGCGAAGGACGCAAGCAGCATTTAATTTTTAATTTTTCGTTTGCATCTAATTTCGCCCTCCATTTTATTATTATTTTACGATAACTTCTGCTTCCTGTTTTTAATATTCTATAGAACATACATGAGAGTGAAAAAATAATTTCATGTCTTTTAGATTTTCTCTCTTGCGATAGTTTAGAACTCCCCATCTTTCGGATTTCTTAAAAATAAAATCACTAAGCTAGAAATTTCAGGAGTTTAGCTTATTTGAGTATGATTGCAAATGCTTGTTAAAAATGGTATTGAAAGAAGTAACTATCTGCATAGTAATGGAAAATGAATAGGCTTAGTGTTAAGAAGCTTTCAATCTTCAGTATTCGGGATTCATGAGAAATTGGTAATAATTGGTTTATGGACAGAAAACTGAAAAAGAAATTAGATATGTATTTAAAAGATATGTGTCCAGAATGAAATTCTATCTAAAAATAAAGTAAGACAAAGAGAAAAAAGAACTTATTACTTCCATAGAGCAGTTCAAAAATCCTTATCTACCTAAGTTATCAGGGGCAGAAAAGTAAACAGGAATAGATAATTCTTTTGCGAAACAGTGAATCAGAATTCTGATATTTCTATAAATATTTTCATGAAACTTTCTTCTAGCAATGTCTTTTCCAATAAAAAAGAAAAAAGAAAAAATCTTGATTTTTCTGTAAAACAATATAAATTTATCATTACTTTAATAGAGGCGTAGTCATAGTTGTTTTTAATAGATGACTATATTTCATTAAATTTAAAAGCCAGAAAAAGTTTTCCAAGAATGATTTTGCTAAATTCTTTGCACTTAAAACATCAAAAAAGAATAAAACGGTCGGAAATGTCCATTTTTTGAGAGCTTTTAATGTCTAAGGATAATCTAGTACTATAGATCCCCTCTTCTTCATTGGATGAAACAGTCCTCATACAATATTTTGATGAAATCATTGTCACTATCATTGATCAATTCAGAAGTGATATTTTAATTGCAAAAAGCTAGTAAATTATATTTTCAATTTTGAATTCCAGTATTAAATTTGACTCTTATCGATTTGCCGGGCTTAACAAAAGTACCAGTTGGTGATCAGCCTGCAGATATCGAGCATCAGATACGAGAAATGCTGTTAACTTATATTTCACGTGAAACGTGCCTCATTTTGGCAGTTACTCCAGCAAATAGTGATCTTGCTACATCCGATGCACTTAAACTTGCGCGGGAGGTTAGTTCGGCTGTATTTTTTTTTTTTTTTTTTTTTGCATCTAAGCCGGAAAAAAAAAAAACCCTAAAAATTTCGAGTTTTTTCAGAATTACTTCATAGCAGTAGATTTTTTTTTTTTTTTTTTTTTTTTTTTGTCTTTCAAACTGTTTTCATTTATTAAGAAATCATGATTGCAGGTTGATCCACAAGGATTACGAACTATCGGAGTTTTAACAAAACTGGATTTAATGGATGAAGGTACTGATGCTCGTGACATTTTGGAAAATCGTTTGTTTCCACTTCGCAGGGGTAAGTTTTCTCCTTTTTTCCTTTTTCTTTTTTTTGATATAGTTGCTAATATAGATGATTTCATGTAAAAAATTCTAACAGTTGCTATAGCGCATCACTAATTATTTTTCCAGTTGCTACAGCCATCGCTAAATTAATTTCAGTTGTTACAACGCATCACTAATTATTTTCCTGTTCTGTGGAAATTCTGAAATACTCTTACTCCGCTTAATGTTTTAATATAAATAAATTTTGAATTTGGAATAAAGGGAATGCATTAACTGTGAGGTTTCGTTACTTTTTGTTTCCAAATTTAAAATTTGCATTTTTTTAAAAATCCGAAAGGAATCATCTTTTTCAATTAACAAAATATATCGTAATTTAGGTTATATTGGAGTTGTAAATCGAGGTCAGAAAGATATTGTTGGCAAAAAAGATATTAGAGCAGCACTTGATGCCGAACGCAAATTCTTCATATCACATCCATCATATCGGTAAATATTTTAACGTTTATCCATTTCTTTTAATGTTATATTTCCAAAGTTATATTTACAAACTTCTAGTTGAAATTATACCGAAACTATCAATATTGTGTTAGTTTAATAATAAGATTGTTTTTAACAGACATCTGGCAGATCGTTTGGGAACACCCTATTTGCAAAGGACATTAAATCAGCAACTGACAAATCATATCAAAGATACCTTACCGGCGTTGAGAGATTCTCTGCAAAAAAAGCTGTATGCATTGGAAAAGGATGTTAATGAATATAAAAATTTCCAGCCAAATGATCCGTCCAGAAAGACGAAAGCTCTTATGCAGTATGTATTTTTTCTGCTTTTATTTTTCTCGAATAATAAGACAAATAGGGTAAATGAAGGGCTTTTTAGTAATGCCGATCTGTGATTTAGTGATTTAGATCTGTTAAGCGGAATTTTTTCGAAAGAGAATTTCTGTAAGTTATTGGAAACTTTTGTAGACATGATTCACAAATCATTTGCGCAATTAGGGATCGCTATAATTGCAAAAGGCATTGTATTATTTATGCTGCAACATATTGAAGAGCAAAAATAGCAAGGCCGCCTTTTTTTACCCATTCAAATTTTTGTAGGTATAAATGTACAATATTGATGTTCTTGTTTTTTATTTCCTAGAAAAAACTAAAATTATTATTAGAATGGTACAAACTTTTACAACCGATATCGAGCGATCAGTTGAAGGGTCATCATCAAAGGCCGTAAGTACAAATGAATTGTCAGGAGGTGCACGAATTAATCGAATTTTTCACGAACGATTTCCATTCGAGATTGTGAAAATGGAGATCGATGAAAAGGTTTAATTTTTCAAATTATTGTCATTTTTGTTAATTGAATAAGATTATGTGCACCTGAAATTAGCCTAAGCTTAATATTTCGTCTCAGTTTTTAAACTAAGATTTTGCAAGAGCTTGGCTTTATAATATTAAGCTCATACTTTTCTATTTCCTATTGATAGAAATGTAAATTTTTATATATTTCAAAAAGGATTTCGTTTCATTTTATCTAGTCTAATCAGGTTTTCAGTTTACTTATTACCCTATTACACGATAGTATACGCTTGCAGTACGTCCACCGTATAAGCATAGTATTTTCTAGACATAATTTTTTCTTTTTTCTACATATATAAAAAGTGAAGTGTAAGCATACAACACAACATTGGCTTCTGATTCCTTTCTGTTTGCATAGATCTAATTTTATAGGAAATGAGAAGGGAAATACAAATTGCTATACGTAACATCCATGGTATCCGAGTTGGTCTTTTCACTCCCGATATGGCATTTGAAGCTATAGTAAAGAAACAGATCGAGCGTCTAAAAGAACCATCATTAAAATGTGTTGATTTAGTTGTTAATGAATTGGCTGCTGTTGTGCGACAGTGTGCTGAATGTGTAAGTTATTCTATTTTTATTGTTTACTTAACTTTAAGTTTTATTTTGCAGTTTTTATGATTGAAAATTGAAATTCTTTTTAATATTTCATTCTTCTCATGGCTCATTTAGGACAAATAGAGTTAGCTATAAGCTTGTAAGGTTAGAATGATGTAATGACAGCAATTAGTAATTTTAACAGATAGGAAGGTTTTCTTTTTTAAATAGTTTTATGTTCCAGGTTGCGCGCTATCCAAGATTACGCGATGAAATTGAACGAATTGTAACGACAAATATGAGAGAAAAAGAACAGTCTGCAAAATATCACATATCTATGCTCGTTGATTACGAGCTTGCTTATATGAATACTAATCATGAGGATTTCATCGGGTTTTCAAAGCAAGTTTTCATTTGTGATAATTGATTTTCAGTCCTTGTTTTATTCTTAACAATATGCAAATTGCTGATTGTTTATAAAGAAGATCTCGTTATTGGGCAATCATTATAATGTGCCTTCATAATGGGGTTATACTACTTTTGAATTTATGGTAGTTAAGTTTATATGTAAAAATTCATTTCGCGGTATTATCCGTGACCGTAATCTGTTCGGAGGATTTTATTTGACGCAACCACTATATCTCGAATCGTGTTTGCGTTATTCTGATCGATAACGACAGTATACAAAGTTTATATTTCAAAATATTATTTTTCTTAGAAATCGTGCGTAACAGTTTTTGATTTTGTAGCGAGGAAGCAAAGGCATCGTCGACTTCACAAAAGAAAAATCTAGGTAATCAGGTGATAAGGAAAGGCTGGTTATCAGTGCACAATATATCGTTTGTACGTGGTTCAAAAAATTGTTGGTTTGTACTCACATCTGATAGCTTATCATGGTATAAGGATGACGAGGTATTTATTTTTATCTCTTTATGTTCTCATTGGTTTCATATTTTCAATTTTCATCTACAGCTTTATGTAATTTTTTTTCATCTGTTTGTTAATTTGTTTGACCAAATCTATTTTCCTGCACGACATAACAAAAATAGATGATTTTTTTTTTTTAAATGGTCATTGTGTAATTATTCAGTACAGTTTTTTGTGGACTTTGATTTACTTTAGGCCAGAAATGTTTCTCTGTTGGTCTGTTAAAAGCATTTCGCATCATGAACTTTAAGTTAACAAACAAGATTATCTTTGTTGCTAATTGCTTAAATTTTTTTTAATTTGAAGCTTTCATTTTTCAAACTTCGGTATATTTATTAGTATCCTAAGATAGAGATATATTATCCAGCTAATTTTGGCTAATGATATTTTTTTTTTCTTAAACTTTAAAGCCATCCAACTATAGGAGAAGGAAAAAAAATATATGCTACCATTGGATGGAATAAAACTGCGAGATCTCGAAGCTGGTTTTATGTCAAAGCAGCACAAATTCGCTCTATTCTATCCCGACGGAAAGTAAGTTTTTTGTCTCTTTTTTTGGCATTTGAAATAATTTATAATTGCAAAGCTAAAGAAAGAAAAAACGCTAAATAACTAACAAAATTGTTGATTGGAAAATCCAGTTCAAGCATTATATTATGTCTGCTTTTTGCTTTTTTGTGCATTTTTACTATTGCTATGCTTTTACGAAAATTATTCGTGGTTGTTTGCCTGTTGTATTAGGCATTCTTTGATAATAATCCGAAGTTTTTAAAAAAAAATTTTTTTAGAAAACGTAATGAATTTTCTTTCCGTTTTTCATTTCTCTTTTTCAATGATTTTCTTAATTTCAGCACGTAAGCAATTTAATTATTTTGCTGGAAAATTGATATGGCCTGACGGAGGGATGCTTATTGAATTTATACGACTAAATATTTTTCTCAAATTTGTAATCCAAGGTTTGAGATATTGGGCTGGTGTTGTTGTTTCGAGGGAAAAAGAAAGTTATATCTGCGGTTTTGAAATGATAAAGAATGATATGACTATTGTATTTTGTTAGAAGTTTCATTTCTGCAGATGGATCATTTTGAGGATATATGAAAACAAATCAGGAATTTCCAGAAAAAACATCTCCAGCCCATTTCTACTGATTAATATTTGCATACTTTTTTCTTTAATTTCTACTAACACGAAATATTTTATATTTTTTTTGCAGAAGGTAATTATAGCAACATAATATTTCAGTAACTTTTCCTTTTGAAATTGAAATGTTGTAAATTAGTTTATCTAAAAGTTAGTGGTGAATCGTGTATGGAAGAAGGAAATATGTGTATGTTCGATATTCGTTCAGTCAACTAACCCAATTTTCACAAAACTAGGGCCTTCAATTTTAAATGCTTTCGTTTTAGTTACTGAAAAATTTTAGCATGCTATTTGTGGTATAGTGAAATGTGATTATATAAAATTTCGGCCTCTCATATGATATAATATGTACTCACAGTTGACTCAACTCGTTATGGCTGTAGAAATATAAATAAAAATGCGAGAAATGAGGACGGAATAGTTCTTACCATTAATTGGTAATTGAGATTATTAATTCTAGTGAATAAGAGCGAGGAACGGAAGGTTGTAATACTATGAGCAGAAAAACTTACAAGTTACACCTCAAAAATATTAGAAGTATTGGAGAATACTCACTTATGGATATTTGAACTGAAAAAATAGCTCTAAAATTGATATTTGCGATCGATATTCTGTCGAAAGAAAGTAAAAGGTCTAGTGAATGTTGTTAAGTAAATGAATATAAAAGTATCAGGTGTTATTTCCCGTTATTTGACGCTGTAGTTTCTTTTTTTGTTTTTTGATGTTTTAGAGGATTGACCGATATATAAGCACTGTTTGCTTTGAGAATGAAATGAATTCTACTAACCGCATGAATTCTATGCATGTACATAGTTCATCATATGGAGGTAGGATGATACAAATTATGCTGTATTTTTCAGGAATATCTATAAGGATTATAAACAATTAGAATTGAGTGCTAGCAATTTGGATGAAGTAGATGCCTGGAAAGCATCATTTCTTCGTGCTGGTGTTTATCCGGAGAAGGAGAAACCAGCCGAGGATGGTGAGGTAAAATTTTCAGTTTTCAAATTTTACTTCAAATTTCACGCCATATTAATAATCCAATTTTTTTTTCTACTTAAAATCCACTTAAGTTTTCTATACTTTCTTAAATAAAGAATATTTTTTTGACAGGCACTTTCGGAAATTGAAGAAACATCAGTGGATCCACAGCTTGAACGTCAAGTGGAAACAATTCGTAATTTGGTTGATTCTTACATGCGGATTGTAACAAAGACAATTCGGGATCTCGTACCGAAAGCAATTATGTTTCTTATTGTTAATAAAGTAAGGTCGTCTGGTGTTTAAAGTTTCTTCTTGCAAAATCGACTTCACTTATACTGATGTAAAAATAAGAATGGTTATTGAATAGAAGCAGTGTCGAAAATCTTCTTTCATTGCCACAATTCAGTTGAAATCAAGCATTACATTGCTGATCGTGCGCACATATGTAGAAGCACATAAACTGAAAAAAAAAAAAGAAAAAAAGAAAATTCAAGCATATTTCTAATCGCTTGTTTTCCAATTCGAGAATTACTTTTCAGGTTAGTGAATTTTTGCGCGATGGTGACCTTTTGGCTAATCTCTATCAACTTGGTGATACAGTCAGTTTTTTCCTAGTTCTTTCTAAATAAGATAACAAAGTCAATAGAATGTTTCGTTCTTCTTTATGATTGATTAAAATAAAGCTCATTTTTAACGAGTCTATCTTCCTTCCTTCTGTGATTATTATTTTTACATGATGTTACATGGTAACTAGTGGAATTCTTGTCAGGATTCGCTGATGGAAGAAAGCCAATTCGAAGCGCAGAAACGAGAGGAAATGTTTCGAATGTATCATGCTTGCAAGGAAGCGTTAAAAATTATTGGTGAAGTGAATATGTCTACAATGTCTACTGATGCACCTCCTGCAGTGTCGAGTGATTGGTTAAGGTAACTATTTTGGAGAAAATTATTTTTGTTAAACTAAGTCTTATAAAGAAAACTCCGACTTTAGTGGGCATCACTTGGGTTTAGTGGGGAAATCTCTTTCTATTTATAACATCTAATAAACCCCATTTTTTACTCAGAAATAGATATCACTGCTTCAAATCGTAGAAAAAAGATTTCCGACTTCAGATCCAATGGACCGTCACCGGTACCGCGACCTGGAATGGGTGGTGGATTAGCTGCACAGCGTCCAGCTCCAATGCCACCACGACCGACGGGGAATATGCAGAACGCTTCACTTGCGAATAGACCACTACCTGGACCACCGGGTGGCCTTCCCGCTCCGATACTACCTACGTAAGTGAATTAATGTATTTATGTATTACAGTTATAGCATAAGTCACTTTTAATGAATGTTTCGCATTAGCTTCTCAAAATTTTGGAATCTGATTCTATTTTGTTTCTTTATCAAATGTTAAGTAACACATTTTGGTCCCATTCATGAAAAATATGGAGAAACATCCTGTACTATGTGATAGATTACAAGATGCTTTTTTATAATTGATAATTAATAGTCATAGAAAATTTGAGAAACTAATATTCTGTGGCTGTTATATTTGCTTAGCACTAATTTCTCATAAAAAATATAAATTATGGAATCATTTAGGCGTCCAAAATAATTCACCGAAGGGTAAATGATTGGCGTTTTTTTAATCAGTATTGTAGTAAAGAATTATTATGCATGTTCAGTTATTAATCCAACATCATAATAGCATTGCTGTTTATAATACAACATAGTAGTTGTGATTATTATAATAATAGTAGCTAGTCGCTTTTTCACTACCGAAGCATATTTCTCGAAGTTGATCGTTTGTTTGCTAATATCCTGCATGAAATTGTAGAAAACTGTTTATTTAATTTTCTTTTTACATTATTCTAGAGAAATAAAAACGGGTGAGTAATCTGAAGACATGGAATCTCTATGAAAAAACAGCGAAATTGGTTGTCACTATATATGAAATTCTTAAATCTTCCAATATTCCTTAGATATAATTCCTTATATTTCCCGGTTAAAGCTATCTGACTAATTTCATATTATTGAAAATTTAGTGAGCAAGTATTTTAACTGATGATTGCTATGACAGTTGATGTTGTGAATTTTATATCTTAATCATCCTAGTGCATGATTTGTGATATAGATATTATGTGTCGTGTCGTTGGACAGAGTGATAAGGGTGGTTTGCAAATTATAGCATTTGATTTAAAATAGCAAACTGTGAAGTACACCATTTGATTTGCCTCAAATTTCTTCCTAAGCATCTTAATAAGCATTTATTTTGTTTCAGTCGAGTGCATAACAATTCAACGGTTCAAAACGGTATACCGCCAAGGATACCAGATCGACCGCAAATACCTTCACGTCCCTATTAAATTCCAACTAAATGCTACGATCTTCCTCCTTTTCTCCCATGTAAATATTTTTCTTTGTTAGAAGTGAGCTTTATTGAAGTTTAAATTCAAATAGTGGCACTTAAAAGCCACTTTAATTCTAACTTTGAGAAATTAGCAAAAGCAATTTAGATGCCATTCTAATGAATAATACTGTCCATCTTTACAATTTACATTTAGTTCAATGCATCTGACATACAGTTTTGGTAGGGTCTAGACTTCTTAAATAAACTCACTACACGTGCTTAGTATTTGTTTATACACTTCGTTATACGGAAGCACCGTTTTTCACGAATCGTTTTCTATTTTCTCCGATGATTTTTCAATATGCGCACTTCACAAAAGCATTTCTAATGAATTTTGTGAGTTATGAGTTTGTAATCTGTTTAGTTTAAAAGAGATATTGTCGGCAGCTTTCAAAACAAAATACATAGTTTAAAAGCAATGACTTGTTTATTCTTATACTGCAGGAAAAAATCAAAATCATTTAGAATACATTGGAGTCAGGTAAAAATTTAAAATGAAGACAAAGCCGATGACACATTCCTCTAGTTTTACAGTTTCCTGGTATTCATAGTTAAATAATCCGCTATAACGCTAAATGTTTTATCGAGCAGGAGCAGAAGTAGAAGTTGAACGCTCATTTTCCCACTGGGGCAATGTTGGTTTTCATATTACATATGAGACATTCTATAAATTGTGGGAATTCTCAAATTTTAATGCCATTTTATTAATAATTTGAAATTCTCGCTTTATTTTCCTGTTCTGTCCCTAATTAAATTAAATAGCCTTATAAAATATTTGTAGTGGATCATGTTGTAAACTATGGCCGTAAAACTCTTCATGCCTACATCCATTTTGCTATGATTTATTTCCCCTTACCAAAAACTTCGTTTTTTTCTTCAATTTTGTTTTGAATTTTTTGGATGGAAATGGAGAGATGGCGCTGAACAAGTTCCTCAGTTCAATCTCTGCTTCAAGTCTTCAAGTAAATTTAAAAGTAAATATCTTTTTATCAAAGCCTCTAGAATTTGAAAGGTTTTAAAACGAAATCTTGGATTCGTTGCTTCCAACAATCTCTCTAATGTCATTGCATTTTATTTCTTATTGTTAAAATAGAAGGGAATTTTAGAATTACCGAGTACATTTTATCAGGCATTTTCTCTTACTGATTACACTTATGCTATCAAATTCCTTTTAAAAGTATTATTCATTGAACTATGACAATATTCATGTGGATAATTTATGTAGCAGACTACTGTTCATAAATAAACGTATCTCTTTGTCTTGTGGTTTACTATCTTCACATATTTGAATTCTGCGTTTTCAATGTTGCGCTCCCGAAAGTTGCTTTATTTTAATACCGACAAGAGTTGCTAGGTCCTTTCCAGTCAATCCATCACAAAAAGAAATGAAGATCCAATTTAATTGAAACAGATTGAAAGAAAAAAGTAACCCTGAAAAAAAAAAAAAAGTTTGTGCAGAATGTTATCTACAACCAGTAAAAAATATGTTCCATGAAACGAAATAAAATGGATTTAAAAAGTACAGTCTCACGGAAGGAATCTTTATTTTGGTTTTGCGATTTCTTCATCACAGAAAATAAAGGTTATTTGTTGGGATTTAGCACACATACGGCTTTACATTCAAGGACTTATTTCTAATTAAAGTATTAATGGAAAATGTACAAAGAGGTTTAATTATTAAATCCATAAAAGATATAAATGGAAGAAGCTGAAGTCTTCTAATCTTCTGAGATGTTTAGTATTTCAAATAAAATAATACAGTTAACGAATGAAGTAGTAAAATATCAATCCGTTTCTTCTTCAAAATATTCATCCGCTTCTGATTCTTTGTCACTGTCATCTTGATGGCATTGGACCACTGGCAAATGTAAATGATAGTTTTTAGAAGTGGATGATTTTGTTACATTTGCACGACTTTTACCGTATTGATTCTTTACTTTTAACATTTTATGAACATAACGTAACTGTTGTTCTCTGCAAAATTGTAATCTAAATTTTTATAACCGATTTAATCCAAAAATTTCATATATTTCCTTGCAATATTTTATTCTTAGCTTTCCTATAGTCCAAGCGTTAAGCCGAATTCCACATTTCAGTAGTTGCCGTATGCGCTTCGGACATAGAAGTTTTTCATATGTTATAAAGTAGCGGACAAGAGACTCTGCTGAAGAGTTAAAAAAAGGAAAAAAAAAAAAAAGAAAAACCTACTAAAACTGCAGAAAAAAAAGCAATGATAATAACAGTAAACTTACCTATAAGCTTCATCATCTGGATCAAATCTAAATGGAATATAAGAATCTTTTGGTGGTTTTCTTGGCGTTGAACAACCTGGTGAATCAGGTATATGGATTAACTTTTTGCGGCGAATATTCTTTCGAACAGATTTCGGTGTTGGTGTACGCAACACAGATAATAATGAATCATCAGAGTCAAAAGTTATCACTGATGGCATCATCTGAAATGTTCAGTAATTTAGTCTTTCGAACAACTGAAAAGATTTACACGAAAGTTGTATTGGAAAATGAGAAGCAAAACTACTGAAATAGGAATCTACTGAAATTTAAGAACTGACTGCTACATTTGGTCCTACATCCATTGTTTCTTCGAAAAAATCTGAACCATCGCCCGCTTTCAGGTACTGCCGAGTGAACCGATCTGCTTGGATCTGATATGCAACCGTTCCAACCTATTATGCATTTCTATATTTCAATTAGAAAACAAAAACAAGGATACTGGAAAGACAAAGGTTCATCTAAAAGTGTTTGAATTAAAATTTTCTAATTAAGTCAAATACATCGTCAAGCCCAATGCCAATATGTGCATTAAATGACTTTCAGTTTCTTCAATGCCGAATCTTGATCTGACATTTATAATTATGATGAGTTTGATATAATTTACTTTCGTTTTTCTAAGAGCATCCACCACATCAGCCGATACACCCGTTACTTTACTTTCTCTCGGAGAAATATTCAGCTTCAAAACCTCCACTGCTTGCTTACGGCATTCTTCAGCTGTACGTGCTCTCATTGTTGCAGCAATATTTTCCCAATCTTTCTCGCTTTGTGGGCATATAGCACGAAATGCCAACTAGAAATTTGTTCGTATTTGCTATTTCGAACAGCTATTAAGACTGTTAATAAATTAAATGAAATAATCTTTGAAAAATTAAATGAATAATCTTTGAAATCATTCTTATTTGATGATCCCATTTTTCTAATGGTATCTGGTTCCACTACTAATTTGTTTTTCGCTTATGATTGCATAAAGAAAAGAATTTTTCAATGTCCGCAGAGTGCACAAACACGATATAAAACTTAATACCTCAAATTGAATCACTTTTTATCGGTTGTAGAATTTAAAGATTAAATTTTTACTTTCAGTCTAGTATTGTCATTTCCTGTCCACTTTTTCGATCGCGCATTTTTCGTTTTTTCAATAACATCACCATTAACAACTCTGTTTGCTTTCGTACAGTCCACAATATCATTCTCCGATTCCACATCGCTAAACGATACAATCGGCACTGTATCTTTAACGCTATTGTCTTTGTCATTGTCCTTTCTTTTTACTACAATTCATCAAAAGATCAAATGATGCATATTGCTAATAAATTTAACTTTTCATTCGAGAAAAGTGGAAAAATAAAAGTGAACCGTTTTTTTTCGAAAAAGTGTTTTTTCTAGACTTGTTCTTCCGTTTCAGGGGAATGTTCCTATGGGTTTTGATTTGACGCTTGCGTAATTTATGTCTTTCTGAAGTCTTTTGTTTTATGTCCTCTTCCGGCGAAGACATAATCACGCGTGAGCAATGCTGAAAATGACAAAAGAATTTGTAACTTCGAGTAACAAAAGTACATTCAATCGAAAACAAGTAATTAAAAAAATTCCAGTACAATAACTTGAGAAAATTTGAACTTTCACTTTTGTGATATCCAATCCTTAAAAATCAAAATTTACTTACAGGTCCACGTTTTCCATAGAAAGGTGTTACAGGTGTAAGTGGAGACAATTTTCTGTCATCACTATCGGAGGAAGAACTCTTACTGTCACTATAAGCAACGAGAGGAATTTCTCTGCTCTTGGCATCGTGAAGACTAGATTTTCGGCCTTTTTTTAACAGCGATTTTTGTAAATTCGTTGCATGGAGAGTTGATGAAGAGCTCTCAAATTCACAAGTAATTTTTATCCATAAAATAAATGGTTCAATGCTTTTCGCTATTTTGTATTTATTTATATTTCCATGTGGCAAAAAATAAATCAATCGATGAATTAAGATGCATAGCTCATTCCGTTGTTTTATTTTTTTATCATGAACTATGAACAGAAAGACATTCCCAAAATTATTGTTAAATAATTTTCTTATTTAACTATTATATGAAATAATCTCAAATCAGTGAAAAATTTTACCACATCCGAAGCACTTGTCGAATATATAGAATCTGTTACAATGCCGACTGTTTTTATTGGAGAACCGTGAACATTGTACACAATTCGTTGTCCCTTCCACGTTGCCAACCGTGGTTTAATAGTACGACCGCTTCTGCTAGTTTTCAACAAAGAAAGATTAGGAGAATCTCTCACTGAAAGCATTATTATTTTCGTAAAATAATGAACATTTAACTTTAAACTCATTCAATTAGTTAAAAAAATAACAACATGAAATAAGAGAAAAATGAATGGCGAAAATAAAACACAAATAAAAAAGATAATTATAATTATCAATTACCTGCATTTTTTTCTCCGAGCTTTACCCTCTTTCTTGGTACAAAACACTTCCTCTGCCAATATTTATCACTTCTCTTTCCAGGCTTTATGTAATCTAAATAGCAAGACCAACAAATATGGATATAAAATTTCGGTTCGATTGATTAAAATATGTTATAAAAAGAAGGATCAAAATTCACAAGAATCTCCAGTTCGATATTGAACAGATTTCCCCGAAGTGGGACACCTTGTCGATTTCAAATGCCTCCTATAGTTTTGATTACTGTCATTAGAAGATGAGCTATCAGAATCATTATCACCAGAATCATCATCAGCAGATGAATTGTTTTCAGAACTTTGTTCAAAACCACGGCGATGTAAATTTTCCGTTTCATCATCTCCAATTTCAGAAATAGTCAGCGATTGTTGCGGCGGCAGTTGCGGTTCACTAAAATTTGATTTCTAAAATTTGAATTATCTTATTTCAAATATTTCAAAAATATGATCTCATGAAAATTTATCTGGCCACGTGAAAAAATTCAGCAATCGTCAAAAATGCTTAGTAACTAAAACATATGAACATAATAACCATACTCCGCTCTTAATTGCTAAATAACAATTCTTGAAAGTGAATAATAGAAAACTCACATATATGTATTGAAAAATAATGACAGGATGCGGTGCCAATCTTTTGGAAATCCATTCAAAAACTGCGTGACAAATTCTTTCGGATATCCTGATGTAAAAATGGAATAAATTCATATTGATAAGATTCTCAGTTGACATAATATTGATATATTATATCAACCAACTAGTAAAAAGACAAGATACAGGAAAAAATAATAACATAAAAAACTCTGAAATTCTAAAGAGATTAGAAATTTCATATTTATCTTTACAGCAATGAATATAAAATATCAAATTGTTGATTATAGATTAAATGAAAAAATAACGAGCTAGTTATAAGATCGCGTAGTTCAGGAACCAACTAATGACAGCAACAAAACCTTGTTGTGCGGCTAATATTGTATTAATCGGTCCGATAAGTTCATAGACGCCGATTTCAGTTCGCAATAAACGATTACCTTCTACCGCAACAATACATGATGTTTTCCAATCCAAATTTTTGTCACTGAACATGAATTTAAAGACAAATTTGATCGAATTGATGAGTAAATCTGGATGCAATGCATATATATTGGTTTTCATTTACTTTAAATAACTTGAAGTTTGATAAGCTTAAAAAGTTGAAAAGAACGAAGAAAGCAGAGAATTAAGATAACTTACGGACGAAAACCAACTATAACAAAAGCAAAATTCGGGAAAAGCTTCGAATGTCCTAAATCATTTGCAGAAAATCGTATCGTCCAGTTATATAGATCTACTGGTTCTGAAAACATATTATTCAATGGATTAAAGTATTTATTAACCATTTCCAATTCTAGGAGAACAAAGAAAAAAAGCATAAATATAGACAAAGTCACTAAGTCACACATCAATTTTAAGTTTAGAAAAATGAGTTTCCGAAATTCCAACATGAAACATTTGGTGAGTAGCTTAAATGTCAAAAAAAAGTAATATACTGAAAAAAAAATTCCTGCGCACCTACTATTTTTATTAAGAGAATATCTTTCAAATCTGCATTTCAACTTACTTGGACGACGTCGTTGAAGAGGTAATAGCGGCATTTTGAACAATCTATTATCCAGTGGCTTGTTTTTCAACATTTCATTCTCGCCAGTCATCTTCTTGTCAATGGTAAATTTCTCATCATCAGCTAACACAGACTGATTATTACATTTTGGCATCAGTTCTCGCATACTGGAATCACGATTTGAAGATGTGACAGATATGCCAAGGCTTTTCGAAAATCCACCAATCAAATTCGTGCAGCTGTCAGAGAATTTGGATGTAGACAGTTTTTCTTTACTTGTCTCTTCATCCTCTTCCTCAATTTTGTCCTTGATTAACAAACATTTCCCGCGTTTTGCATTAGAGACCGAAATCGATGACACTTCATGCCCAGAAAAATCTATAATTAAAAACAAAAAACTTGGACAATCAAATGAAGAAATAATGCCCATTAAAAAAAAATGAACATATAAATTTATCTTCAAACTAAATGCTCTATCTTCAAAAAGAAAAAAAAAATCATTTCTAAGGAACTACAGAATATGCATCCTCTTAGCACACACAATTTTTTTTTAGTAAGGAAGATAATCCACAAAAATACATAATGTTAGTTGTTTTAATTACCATTTCTAAATGTTGACGTTCGAAGTCCATTGGTACGCAAACTTTTCGATAAATCTAGGCATAGACCACTGAGAATCACAGAATGTAATCTTTGAGATTCATTAAGTTTATTAGGCCTCACCACATTACTGTAATAATCGCGCAGAAGTTCCTGCCATTCATATGGAAAACCATCCTTGAATCTTTCAATCAGTGTTTTTGGATATCCTTAACAACAGCATTATTTCTGAAGAGCACTATTTCAAAAAAAAAAAAAAAAAAAAAAGAAAAATCCATAACGTTTAAAATTGAGACCATAAAATTTGTCAATAATTTTTAGAAAATATAGATGTCAACTGAACTGTAAGTAACAAATTAATCATGAATCCCATAATAAAAAAAAGGGTTCTTTACGATAAATCTACTTTTTAGATTTTTTTTTTTATCCACCTCCAATTAATATGTCTTAGAAATGTCAGAAGAAAGAGAAACCAGTCAACTATCTAGTTTAGACAAGAAATCATGGCAAGTAACATCTCTTGCATGACATTACAACTATCGCTGTTTTTAGAACTTTGAAATTCGGAAATAGCAGCACCTATATAATAACATAATAAGTTCCTTCATAATAAAAATAAGTTCTAGCAAACGAAATTCTCTTTTCCTTTTCCTAATGATTTTTTTTTTTTTTTTTGTTCATATGTTTCACTATGCTAAAACATATTAACAAGATCGTAAAAAGATTTCACAACACTTTAAACAAATCTTTCTTACTCAAGTACAAAAAGAAAAAAGATAAAATAAAATTATGGAGATCTTAAATACCAAAAAACCGATACTGAATATTTTGAAAAATATATTTTCTAAAAGTTTCAAATGAATATTTTAAGAATATTCTGAAGAATTAATAATAAATCATTACCAAGTCCATATGCTGAATCCTGATCAAGTACACCATGTAAAATATATCTGGAGCCGCTAACAGTTAGTAACGTTTGCGAGTTATATCGCTCCTTGACTGCTGTACTGCGCCAATTTTCTAATTCACGTTCTTCGATGTCTTTCTTCCGATAACCTTCCACGCATACAGCAAATTCATCCTTATTGTTACAGATAAACTGAAAAGTTCAATCCATTTGTTATAAACTTGTAATATCAAAATATATTAAAGTTAATATCATTTTCAAATGCATTCAACTTAATCTCAATAATGAGTTGTAGAAATATAAATCTTTAGAATTTTTTAATATATGCTTACCAACAAAATAACAGTAACTATCTTTTTATTCTTCTAAAAAAAATGTTCGAAACAAAATTTAATCTTGAGAGATCAAATAATCTTTTCAAATTTTTAAATACATTAAACTCGACTATCTTAAAATAAACTAATTTTAATGTTCCTTGGATATAATTGTAAAGTCACTGTCAAATATTTTTCGAAAAATTTTTTAAATGCACTGAATTTATTAGTTGCCTTGATAATAGACTTGAATAATTCATCAAAACTTTCAACATTTTACTATAATAATTAAAAGTTCAGTGAAATCAGTAAAACTAAATCTATCTTTCATTCATTTAAAAAAAGAATGCACCGAAGAATATTAAAATAAATTCTAATCTTCAGAAACTAAAAATTTGAAATTGCTAAAAGTTATTGAACATTAACCTTGAAAATCCATAATTTAAGATCAATTACTGCCTGTTGGTTTTTCTGCTGTGAGTACATTTCGATTTCTTTTTGTAAGTATATTTTTCTTTTTTCTGTTTAAAACCAAGTTTCTGTAAAAAAGAGAAAAAATAAAACTGATATCTGATAAGCCGAGAAACGATATATTTTTATCAGTAGGCAAGAAAATATCGCACTGCGAGAATAATAAACTATAAAGAATATCTACAGATATGCAAAGTAAATTAAAAAGCTCGAATAATAATGATAACGTACGAATTATTCAACACAATTATTAGATGGATTAAGATACATGATCAAAAGTTTATATTGTGCATATATCGCTCTCGACCAAGAAAACCTTATTGCTTAAATATATTTGGCATATAGTAGTTTTCCTAAGCAAAGATAAAAATATGTCCAAAATATTGGAATAATGAGGTTTCCGCCATTTAACAGAAAACAAGAATACATTACCAAATATAATATATTTGCAGATTGTATAATAAAAATCTTCCACATTAATTATAACAAAATTCCTACACGCTGTAAGAATTTCTTTTGAAATTACTACTTGATTTTTCTATCAGAAACATTTTCCGTAATTTAATATCTTCCATTTTTTGCAGAAACTATTTCCTCTACCTTAATCAATTCAACTGTACATAGTAGTGCAACAGTTAGAAAAGCCACAGTACTTCATATTTCATATTTAACATTACGTACTCCGCCCAACAACTACACATTTAACGTGAAATATCCTCAACCATAATTTAATAAAATGTAGAATTTGGCGCGCAAAAATCGTTATATCACGTTGATTCATGCTCATTTGGGTTATTTAAAGAGACTCAATGTGCAAATTTTCGTATCAAATATTGTTTGATGGAAATGTAAAACCGATGTGCATAATAATAACATGAATTTAAGGAATTATTATAAACTCAAGAAGCAAAAATTAAATTGATATGAATCTAGTGAATAAATATCCACTATTTTCTTGATATCTTAAAACCTTGAATTTTTATGAGAAATATAATGTTTATCAGAATAACAATTTTTAATAAATTCTATTTCTTAGCTATGTCACGACAAAGCGTGGCCGGATCCAGCTAGTTTTATATTAATAAAAATTTAAATATTCGTTTATTCAAAATCTTAAATTCCCGAAAGTTCTTGTCCACTGCTTTGGAATCAACCACCTGAATTGTCCTTGAAATTGACTTATGATTGAGCTTGAACTTGAAATTGAACTCTTGCTGCTGTCGAACTGCGCGACTAAGACTGACTCAAGCTTCGAAGTTCTATCTTTCAAATCCCTCGTGGATCGGAACGTTTTGGCGGCAAACATGTCCATTCTTACGGCTTGTTGGCCTCTTTGAAACTATGTCACGCTAGTTGAATTTAAATAATCCTTGAATAACATGATTTTCCCTTTGTTGAAGAGAAAGATCTGATTGTTTGTAATTTGGTTTGTAACCTGGTTGGATTGAAGATTGCTTCTCGCTATTACGACTCGGCTAAATCAACAATAGATTTTATTGGGTTTATACGATACTATACACAATATTGCGCTTAAACAATAGTAAGGATTAAATGAACAATACGTGGCAAATAAAAAAAATTGTTTGAATGCTCATTACATTGTTGTATTTTTCTTTTGTGACTGTCCTTCTCTTTCTGCTTCACCATTGCTATTGCTCTTGCTGAATTATAGTTCGTGCTGTCGAAACCATCTTCAAAGCTGAACTAGGATTGAACTGCGCTGATACTGATCCTGTCGATACTGCTGTTAAGACACTGAACGACGACATTGTCTCGAAGACACTGATTTTATAGAATGATCGAAGATAAACAATTAGTTAATTCGAAAAGCCCTTTTTATATGAATAATCCTTGATATTGATAGTGGGTGGAAGCCTAAAACACATTAATCATATAAAAGGTTGGTCATCAGGACAAAGGATAAGAGACGGAAATTCTTGAAGATCAAGAAATCAGCTGCTTTTATTTCCACTTTTGACATGAACAAACAAACTCTTGGTGAATTATCTCTCCAAAAATTCAGCAAAGAAGCAATCCAAAGCACAACTTTATATTGGCAGTGAGAGAAGTAATCCATATATTGCTTGAACGAAACATTTCATTCTACCTATCATGAAGATATATCGACATTTCTGCGACGCAACTACATACCTCATAAAGCAACAAATGAAAGAAAAAGCACTACAGTAATGCATGCATCTTCTGCCCTTATCAATCCTGCAACCAATCTGGCACGTCTCAACCTTTTGCCACATGCTAGCAGTCTCTATCGCGATATCGTGTCAATAATAGCCCGCGTCTTCTTAACTGGTGAAACCATCGTCATTCAAACAACGTGCAATTCACTCTTATTTCCTTTTATATCAAGCTAGCTGAACCTGACCACTTTTCTATATAAACAAAAATGTAAATGTTCGTTTGTTCAAAAATCTTAAACCTCCGAAAGTTCTTAAACACGCGTCTTATCTATATTAATTCAAAATCTTAGATATCAGAAAGTCCTTACCTATTACTTTGAAATTTTGACAGAACGTTGCATTGGAATATGCGCATACTTTATCGAACCTACTGAGCGTTGCATACTGAAAGCCACGTCCATTTTGCAGAAAATAAGTGTGCTTAATACATTCAGTCCGCTCACTTATTTTTATTTGTCATAGGTGTAACAGGGAAAAAAAGTAGATGTATCTATACAAAAACAACGTGCTTATTCGAATGTTACGTTGTGTCAAAATTTCAAATCAATGGGTCAGCACTTGAAATGTTGTGTCAGAATAAACATTGAACTTCACAACAAAGAGGCAATCCAAGACACGATCTAATATTAGAAGTAATATTAGCCTAATATTAGAAGATATAATTCACAAATTTCTTGACGGAACTATTTTTATTTTTTTTTTCACTTATTTTTATTTCAGATTTTATCCTCCTTTTTTTTTTTTTTTTAGCATATGCAAAATGTCAATTAAACTGCATTTTTTTAAACTGTATTTTTAATATTATCCTAAAACAAAAATCACTCATGTTTTATTAATTAAACAACGATCATATCAATTACAAAGTATTCGAGCTTTATGATTAGATGCAAATGAATAAATTAGGGAAGAATTTATCATTCTGCTAAGAATGATAAACTATTTTAAATTTATGCCTTGCATTTATTTATCCTTTTAAAATATCCATAATTAATTGTTAATATTTTTTAAACAAAGGAAATCATATAAGTAATTAGAGCTTTTTCTTTTTATAATTAAATTAGTGATTAGTTTCGATGATAGCGATTAATTAGAAACAAATAGCAACTAATTATGAAGTGATATTATAAGACATCATTTCATAGTTTTTTTTTTTTCTTCAGAAAATTCTAAAACAATAATGTCTGATATAACTTATCACCAATAGAAGACATATTGATTTATTGAAAATACCGGCAAATATAAATTATCACTTTATAATTGAATAATGCAGAACTATTCCAACATAATCAAAAATAATCTTCAATCCTTCTTCAGGCATTTCCAAATCTGAAAAGGAAACAAAAAAAGAAACACTAAAAAAAATATATATATATATATTTCAAGAAATAAACTGAAATGAAATATTAATAAATTAATATTATCAAATCAACTTATTTTCGTCTTGTTTTGTTTTCTTGCAAATTAATATTACACTTGACCTTTTTACATATAAAATATAAAATTTTGGAAAAAGAAACGAAAAATAATAATATAAATAATATAAAATAATGGAAAATCAATAATATAGTATAAATTTAAATTTCACTTTCAACAATTAAATTGATCCAAGTGATTGTATTGTAGTTAATTTCGTACGAAATATTTGAGAATGTGTACGCATATGTGTATGAAGATTTGATGCCCGATTAAATGCTTTTTCACAGATGGAACAAATATAAGGTTTCACCTGAAAATAAACAATTTCAAAAAAAAAAAAAAAAAAATGTTACGAATGTAATATGCAGGAAAAGCACATCTTTAGGGTTTATAAAAATTAAACTAAATCGATTAAAATTAATTAAAAATAAATCTATGTAATCTTCGCAATAGACAATCCTTATTTGTTGTAATAATACATAAATAACAAACAATAAACAACGCATATGTATACGTATATACATACAACATACACACATACAGACATACACACATACACACATACACATGCACATACACACATACAGCTATTTACGCCTAAAAAGATAAATCAAGTAAATAATAACATATGATCTTTATTTCTTAAAATAATGAATGTGCAATAAATAATAAATAACACAAACACGCACATACACGCATATAAGCATAGATTTTTATGTTTTGTAAAATTAAACTAAAATAATAAATAATCTTTATTTGCTATAATGATGCATGTAAAATAATCATTATTTGCTATGATAATGCATATACAATAAGCGATACATATACATTTCTTTATGTCTATAATGTTAAATGCAATTAATTGTTGTTGTCATAATGCATATATTATAAATATTATGCTTAATAATTGTAATTGATACAAGCAATATACCTTTTTCTATTTTATTTAATCAAATTTTTTGCTTTTTTTTTCTTTTTTTTTTTTTTTTTTTTGTTTGTTAATGCAATAAATTTGAAAAGCAAATAAACACATCAAATTATTTACCGTTGTATGAGTAAGACGATGGCGTGTTAAATTACCCGGTTGTCGAAATGCTCGACCACAATGATCACAATTGAACGGTTTTTCGCCAGTATGAATCCTCTATTCAATAAAAATAAACAAAATATGAAACAAATTTCTAAAAAAAAGAAAAAAAAGAAAAAACCCATAGAATTAATAATCGAAAAATTTTTGAAATGAAGTAAAATCAGAATAATATGAGAGTTATTTGTTTAAATAATTTAAACAATAAATTATTTGACGCTAATTTTGAAAATCGACATAAAATTTCTTCTATTAAATGTAAAATATTGCAAAAGAATGAAAAATCCTTTTAAATACAAGTATTATGATGACAGTAAAATTAAAAGTAAAGATAATATGATTTCTATGTTAGACAAAAAAAATAATAATCAATGATACTAATTAATATTAAAAAAGCTTGATTCAAATTATCTTTTTTTTTAAATATTTTTCATTCTAATCAAAAATTTTAGATGTCATTTAAACGAGCTACGTAACTGGAATAAATGAATTTACTTCATTTGTACACCAAATTATAATATCACTTTTGGTTTTTCAACTAAACTGATAAAATTTTTGCTAGATTCTTTTTTGTTTGCTTAATTTTATTCTTACTTCTTTCATCAGATTGAAGCAGGAAAGGAAATGTTTGGAATTGTAAATAAATTATGATGAAGATGAGGGAGAGACAAGAAGAAAATGGTGACAAATTAGGGACACTATTTGCACAAGATTTAAAAGTAAAAGGAATGGAAGTTTATTGCTTTAGCACAAAATCTATTTTTGCATAATTTATAAAATCATTCAACTCTTGTCCAGCATAGTGCCACGAAGTTTTATTGTTTGATGATGAACAGGAAGAGAAGACTTATTTCAAACTCATCCTTATTTATTAGTCAGTTTAGTTGGAAATTTCCTTTAGTATTTCACTCTTTCCACTTTTCCTTTTCTTTCTAATCTATTCATTATTTATAAAACTTGACAAAGATTTCGGAATTTTCCTTTCTAATTATAATCATATATTACGAATGATATCGTAATTTTCAACTCAAAAATTGATTGGTTCTTTCGCTTTCTATCTCCTACCGTAACAAAATAAAGAAAAAACCAAAAAATAATAATAACATGTTACCTTATGTGTTACCAGTGTATTACTTCGGCTAAATGTTTTATCACAAATATCACATCGATATTTCTTAATTGTCGATTGATTGTGATTATTCATTATTCGGAAGCGATGTTGTTGATATTGTATAGCAGCTAAAAATTTCTTACATTTATATCATAATCATTCTTTATTTTAATTTTAAAATTTTCGTCAAAGTTATGAAATTCTTTTTTCTTTGTTTTCATTCAGAGAAAAAAATCAAATTTTTTAGATTGCATGCAAATTTGATTTTTTTTTAATTCATTTTAATCGGTTTTAAGTAAAATATTTCAAAAAATGATTTGTTTGCTGACTTTCAATTTATATTAACATTTCTTCATGTTTGCATAAAATTTTGAAAAAAAAAAAGTTTAGTACTTTTTATTTCTCAGTAATAATTATAGTTTTAAAAAAAATTAGAGAATAAAATGAAAAATAAGTGAATAATTCAATAAACAAAATGAAACTGAAATTGTTTTTTCTCAAATGTAATTTTGTTTAAGTTTTTGCATAAACATTCATTTTAAAAAAAAAAAAAAAAAAAAAGAAAGAAAGTGCAAAAAATACTTTGATTGGACAAGATTTGCTTATTGATAGCTCTCCTTGAAGTAGATGATAATGATAATGATGATGTTGATGTTGTTGATGATGATAGTGATGACCATTGCTGCGCAGTTTGCTGCATTTGCATAAGTTGATAACGAGTGTTCATCAGCTGTGATAAGCATGGTATGCTGTATTGTGATAAGGCCTATAATTATGAAATTTCAAAAGTATGTTAATAAAACTGAAATCATATATGATATGATGTGATGAATATGCAGTTTGAAATATTCATCTAATTTATCATTCGTTCCAAATATTATCAGGAGACTAACATGAAATAATATCATATAGTAATTGGCCAATCAAAAACTGAGGGGATAAATTAGCCATAATTTATATGAATGATCATTTAAAAATCATCTTGTAATTATCAAATATAATAAGTTCAATAAAATTTTACTTAACTGATAGAAAGTTATTAATTTTTTTTTTTTTTACTTACGAGCAGACCAAACGAAAAAAAGATTAATCTATCTTCCATTAGAATCAAAATCTTTCTTTACTTCGTTGTATAATTAGTTGTTCAACTTTATTTTAGGATAGAGTTAACTTTGTCATTAAATTAATGATAAAAATAAAAATAGATGAAATTTCAAAATTTTGAAGGAACTTAGAAATAAGAAAAGATAATGGTAAAGAAAATGCAATTAATTAAAAAGATAAATTCTTTGGAATGAATATTTGATCAATTTAATTAAAAACTGGTTATTTTAATTAGAATAATGATGGGAAAATAAAGAGCTTTATAGTTAATTGTTGTAATGTTTAGACTGAAGCAAGTAATGTAGAAATAATTGAAAATGAAAAATTAACCATTTCTTGGCAATAATAATTTTAATCATAAATTGAATTATGTTATTTGATTCATATATATATTTTTTTATGCTTTTCCTAATAATGTCATAAATAATATATCATTTATTGCATATTAATACCTGTAAAGGTGTTGCTACTGGCAATCTTTGCAAAAAATATTGAAATGGTTCATTTTTAGGAAAATTTTGTAATTGATTTCGTACTGCTGGCATTGGTAATGTTCTTCCACAAGGTATGCTTAATGATTTCGGTGTTACAGTTTGCTGTTGCTTCTCATTATGTGAGCATCCCGGTATATCTCGGTTCAATTTCCTGCAAATTCCAAATCTGCATTTTTTCATGTATTAGAATCTGCATTATTGTATTAAATTTGAATCTTATGCTATATTAAATTAGGATCTCAGTGTCACTGCATTAAATTATAATTTGTCTTACTGTATTAAATTAGAATCTTAGTAATAATCAGTTAGAATATAGCAGTAACAAAAAAGAAGGAAAATTTTTTTACAGAAGAGATAGAAAAAAAAAAAATCTGGTTGGGAAACAAAAAATGAGTGAAAATAAATTTTTTAAGAAAAAAAATTAAAATTTAGAATTTTATAGTATATGCAAATAATGATAAGATTATGATTAATCAATCGAGAAATTAGATTATTACTTTTTTCTACAAAATTCTTCAGTAAATTCAATTTTATTTTTCAAAAATATTGCATTTTCTTTTTTCCAAAATTTTCTTATTTATTTCCAACCTAATCTAAAATTCTTTTCATTTCATATCAATCATTTTTTCAGTTATTTCAAGCAAAGTTTCTTCTCTTTTTTAAAAATCATTTATCAAATTAAATTATTTAAATTTGAAAGTTTTTTTTTTTTTTTTTTTTTGGTAGGAATATTATTATGGCATAATTTAAGGGGGGCAATGACAAACTTTGACAAATAAAATTTAAAATACTAAGAAAATTTCAAAAATCTTGTTGATAATAGAAAATTAACCGTAATGTTTCGCATTCCTTGTTGATAATTTCCATAGATTTAACAGTATTACAATTAACTGTTTTCATATCATTCGTATCACATTCATCGAGTAATGATGCTATGAAATATGTTTTACGTCTTGGCATAATATTCCTTTCTTATTTTATCCGAAATTTTCGAAAATTGTATTAATCTGAAAGTTATAATAATTCTATCATTTTCTTTCAAATTAATCTAATTTTTGATGAATGGAAAGGTTTTTTTTTTTTCATTTTTTATAATTATTAATTTTACGTTTGTTTGACAACTAATCGCAAATATGTTAAAATTGTTATTTCTAGTAATTATAGTAATCTGAAAATATAAAAAAAAGCAGAAAATTCAAACACATGATAATAATTGGAGTTTTTTTGTAGTAAAAATAATTGTAATAATATAATGATACAATAATTGAAGTAAAATAAAAAATAACAATTAAAATAATTGAAAAATTTGGATTTTTTTTTTTTTGTCGATTGTGAGAAATATTTTTGTAATTTTTAACAAATAATTTTCAATGTAATTATTAAAAGTTAAAATATTTTTTTTTGATACAATTTTTTGAACAAAAAATCATTTTCAACATATATTTTCATGCAATATAAATAGATAGATATGGCACTTAAAAATTGTTTAATATAATCCGAATGAAGTAGTATTTAAAATTGAAAACCAAAATTATTCAAATATTATCCGGAAAGAATGATACGACAATTGAGTGCGTTAAATTAATGAAAAATTTTCCGGAATGAATAGATATGAAGATTGAAAGCCAAAAAAAAAGAAAAAAAAAACTATTCAAATATAATCCCAAAACGATCGATAGTCTAAGGATTGAAATGAAGAAATCTGAATGAATAAAATAAATAAATGAAATAAGAATGAATTTTAAGAATAAAAATTCACACAATGGCTAATTTTTACTTCTTCTTGTTAATTGTAACTAAAATTATGTGAGAAATTTGGAAATTACGGTAAAAGTAATGAAGCTGAAGGTGGATGAAATGCAAAGATGAGAAAAGTGGGAAAACGATGGCGGAGATTAGAAAAAAAATGGAAATGAATTATGTGAAAGAATGATTTAAGGAATAATAACTAATATTAGTAATAGTTTAGTAGTAGTAAAATCAAGGGAAGCGCTATATTCCGACGAGATTTTAGTACGAGAAATGGGAGAGGCTTAACTAAACATCATCCTCTTCCTCTTCCCATTCTACCGTAATCCTCTCATTCATCTCATCCTATCTTTACATTTGAATATTATAATATTGATCATAATATGAGTCATTTATATAATTTTCGAATACTTCAGATTACATGATATGAAATGTAATGATGAAATATAAAAGGGGTACGGTAAAAAGTACCGTATTGTTTATCTATTCTATTATATTTATATAATTTCAGGATATTCATATTATTTGATGAAATGATGAAGTGAATGACAAAATTCAATATTGTTATGTTTCATAATATCATTTCTATTTATTTACACAATTTCCAAATATTCATACTATAATATATGATATGTAATGATGAAATATAAAAAGAGATACGGTAACAAGTATTGTATTGTTTATCTAAATTGTTCGATTCCATAATGTATCAATTGCTATTCATTTATGCATTATATTGGAAATTCATATTATTAAATATATGAAACGGAATAATGAAATATTAAGAAATTTGGTATAAAATATCGATCAGATTATTTCTTGTTCATAAAACGATGTATACAATTTAATTTTGAGAGCTATTTTAAGTAATTATAAAAGGATAAAACAATCACCTATTTTAAAAGCTACAATTCTGAATTAAATACGGAGAAATACGGTATGAAATTCTTATTTAATTTATTATAGAATTTATTTATCCCAGTGATGAAATACATTATTTTTTTTTTTTTTTTAATATCCTTTATGATCAAATTTTGTAATCGGAAATATTTTGATATGATAAAAAAAGACTATTTAAACATAATAAGTTTATTTCTTTTTTTCTGACTTTTTTCTTTCCTTTCTTCATTTTTCATTAAATTTATTCTATAACATATGTATAAATTTATACATTTTCCTTAAGAAAAACGATTTCAAATTTCTCATAATAAGAATTGAACGAATTCCTCTCTTTTGAATGAATAAATATTTGGGACGTTTGGTTTTTTGACATAAGTTTTTTTTTTTTCTTTATTTTTTAGTTTATTTATTTATTTTTTCAAATAAGGAGAAAAAATCATTAAAAAGTTTCAACAAGGCAAAAATTTGTTTTTTATCGGTTAACATTTCGATATATTCTTATCATTAAATGATTAAACATCAAATATGGTAATCTAATAATCATAAAAATTTTTTAATTTTCAAACTACAATTTATATTTTCTATTTGCTCCATTTAAATAATTGCAACTACTGCTGTATTTTTTATTATATAATGCTAAAGTTTGAAAATATTTTATTAACAGTTTTTTGCATTACTTTTGATTTAATTTTTCACCTTCATTGCAATGCATGAATGGATGTTGATTTCAAATATCATAACTTATTTGAATGCAACTAAATCTTTCATTTCCAATTTGACAGCGTACTGGAAAGGAATTATTTTTATGTGAAATTTATATTATTCATTTAAATTTTGATATTTTATTTTTTTGGAAAATAAAAAATTTCATCACTATTATATAAAAACTATCATTTAAATCAAAGTTCAATGAATCAAATCATCAATAACTGCGAATGGACAAAATTTTTACAGCTGAAAACTGATAAATTAATCAAATTGAAGAAGAAAAGAAATATTATATCAAATATCACCTTCAATTACACGATCATATCATCACCTAAAAATGACTTAGATTATTGAATAACCTGACAGGTTGTCCGATAATCTAATCCTTTTTTCAGTGTTGTGTAAACATATCTTGTCAGATGATGATGCAATATATGTCATTAAATGTTATCTTACATATCTAATCAATAATTTCGATTTAATCAATCAGTTGATATTTCAAATAATACCTGAAGATCTCATAGATATTGTTTGATTTGATTGCAGTTATTAGATTCACTTTTTTCTTTTTTAATTTTTTATTAGTTTTATTGAGTAAAAATACCAGAAAAAGTTTTATATTTTTGCATAAAATTTTTAATTAAGATTAAAAGAAACACAAAACTTTCCATTCTTTTAAAATTTTGCTTATTTTAATGATAGAAGAAATGTTTAATAAGCAATTTCATTATTATTTCGAAAAATTTTGAAGTAAAATTGACTTTTATTAAAAAATGTATGTTATGAATAACAATTCTACTCATTATTATGTATTATATTTCTATGAATAGCACTAACATCTAAAATTAGCAATAAATTAGAAGATATGAAATAAAAATAAATGAAAAAAGAATAAAGTGAGAAAATAAGCAATAAATATAAATGATTTTAATCAATTTAACAATGCCTCAATTTTTCTTAATTTCCAATTTTACAATATTTGTTGCATCTTTCATATTTTAATATTTCTAAAACTTTATTAAAATTAAAATATCAATAATCTTATTATATCTTTTTTTTTTTTTTTTTGAAATAAATCGTTTCTTTTTTTTTTTGAATTAATAAAATAGGAAGAGAAAAATTTTGTACCTTGAATTTAATCTATTTTTTTGTTTTATTTATTTATTTATTTATTTTTTCTTTTAAATGACAGTTGATTAAATATTATTTCGATGAATGATTTAGTTGTTGCTATTGTCATCAAATAATTTTGTAAAACTTTTCACAAATAATCTTTGATCAAATGAGCTATAAGGAAATTTATAAATAAAATTTAATTCGCTAATAATAACATTTGCTTGCAAAAAGTTTCTGAAATATATTCCGGTTGAATTTATTTTAATGCTAAAAAGGATTAATGAAAAAAGTCGATCAATAATGATACCTTTGACAAATTTGCAAATCGATATTTGATGGTGTGAAATGAACTCTTGAGAATGCGCAATTAGCTTTTAGCACATTTACCCTTCCCAAATTGAATCTCAATGATACTTAAGGACAAATCAGTTATTCTCACATACATATGCTCCATTTTTTCATCTGATAACTAATCTTACTCATTAACTTAATTACTCATCATTTTTCATCAAATAATACTTTAAAATGACAATTTATTATTTCTAAAAAATTTAGAAAAAAAATTTAGAAAAATTAAAAATTTACTTATTTTTTCAGTATAAAATTTTTAATAATTCTCTTTCAAACATAACTTTCATATGCAATTTATCTTAATTATTGAAAAAATGAATATTTGATGGGTTAATTTTAAAAATTATAATTTCTTATAATTAGAATTTTGTCATAATTAAGCCTTGTTATTAGTAAGAATACTGTTAATCTTTTGTTGAATGTTTTTTTCATAACAAAATATAAATGTATTGAAATGTGAAATAAACTATATATCATTATTTTAATCATTTCTTAGCATTATATATTTTGTTATTTATTTATTTGTTCATTTAAATCACTTATTTTCTCATTTGTTTGAAAGACATTTTATAGTTCAAATTTTGGCTCTCAAATCTTTTTGTAACAATTTTTGCACATTTCAAATTTGACTTATTTTTTTTCTAATCTTTAAAGAAAAAAGAAAAAATTACAAAAAAAAAAAAAAAAGAATTAAAATTAGCAAATAAATAATTTGGCATGAAAAAAAAGTGTCAAATATTATCATATCCGTTATATTATCATGATTAATTATTATCATTGTATTATAGACATATCATTTTTGCTAAAATAATCATCAATTTTTTGTAATCATAATCATCAATTCTTGTCTTATTTCTTGCAATTAATGAATTAATTAGCATTTGACCCCGATATTTATGCTCATTGTTGTTCATCTGATGAAGATCCTTCATCAAATTGCATCACTTCTTGAGTACTTTTGAACCGGAAGAAGTATCTCATATTTGTATATCGGTTACTATTTAATCCAATTAATGCTAAAATATCATTTATGCTATTGCTTTTTTAGGATGCATTAAATTTAATTATAAAAATTTGAAAATTACTGATTAATCATAAAATTTTCATATAATTTGTAAAAAAAAAAAATTAATTATATAATTGAATACTAAAAATTGTACGAAAATAATTAGTAAAATAAATTATGGCAGATGTAAAAAATTGATCGATGTGAATAACAGACTACTTGAATAAGCTTAGTTTTTTTTTTTTTTTTTTTTTTTTTTTTTTTTTTTTTTTTTTTTTCAGTAATATTTAATGATGAAAATCATTTATTCATTCAGTTAATTATATATAGTTCTGCTTATTGTACCTAAATTTTTTTTTCTCTAAATTATGTCTAATTAATTATTACTTCTAATTATTATTATCTTATAAAAAAAAAAATGTGAAAGAATAGAATAAAATCGATTAAAAATTATTTTTACTTCTATTATTTAATATTTATTATTTTTGATAGGAAAAAATAAAATTATTTATATCTAAATTATACTAAATTAGAAAAAATTTTCTCATTTGAAATAATTCAAATTTTAAATTATTCCAAAATTGAATATTTATTCTGGATAAATATTTGCTATAACATATCAATGTGTAACAATAGTAATATAATTCAATGTTAAAGTATTATATTTTTGATAAATGATTGAAATATTTCGAATAATTTTTTAATTAAAAATATTTTAGCAGTGAAGGGGAAAAAATTGAAAAATATTGAATATGATAAATTGTTTCTTAATTATTTGAATAAAAAAAAAAAAAAAAAAAAAAAAAATTGAATGAAAAAAAAAAATCAAACATTCTCGAATTATTGATGTGGAAGGAAAATGTTGATTCAATAACTGGATCAAGAAAGAAAAAAGTATCAACTATACCACCTGCTGTTAAATTTGCCACATCAATGAATTCATCATTCGAAATGATCAATTTGATAGTTGACAGTTTACATGATATTTCCTCAAAATAAGCAATCATTTGATACTTGTTGATAAATGCATAACATACGGTTGCGTAATTATCATTAATTTACGGATAACATCGAAACAAACGAAAGAAGTATTCAAAAATGGATAATTAATATTCAAATACTGTATTCATTTATTTATATATATATATATTCAAAAACAAAAAAAAAAATTTCATTTCTTAATTTCAAAAATGAAAAAAAGAAAAAAGCATCAATAAGAAACAAAATAGTTTTAATTTATAAAAAAAAAAAAAAAAAAAGGAAAAAAGAGATTTTTTTGTGACTATATCAAAAATTTGCAATTTTTTTTTTTTTTTTTTTAAAAAGCTTCTTTTGCAAAATTAAATATACTTGTGAAAATAGCAATTAATTAATTTTTTATTTTTTACTATGATTCAATGGTATTAAGTAAATAAAGCAGAGGATAATATTTGTAAAAGTATCACACAATATATCTAGAATATAATATAAGATAAAAAAAAAAGAAAAAAGTAGGATGGAAAAAAAATAAAAAGGAAAAAATAAAAAAGAAAAGGAGGGAAAAAAATTTAAAAAAAAAAAATTAAAAAAAGATTTTTTAATTTTTTCATTATGAATAAAAAATGAACAAAAATCATGTTTAATTTTATATCAAAATGAAAATATCATGCATAAAGCATTTACATTTTATATGAATAAAAGTAAAAATACAACAATTTTAATTTTTACATCTAAATGAAAATATATAATGAATCAAACTTAATGTATCGTATTTGAAAAAAATACAAAAAATGGGAATACGTAAGTTTAACTTCTTGCGTAAATAAAAATAAGATACATTAAGTTTGACAATTTATTTAAAATAAAACTAAATTCAAATTTAATATTATACAAAAAAATCAATAAAGTTTGTTTTCTCGAAAAAATTTTCTTACCAGAAAAAAAAAAAAAATTGTTTCATTTTATAGCTAAAATATTGTTTCATTTTTTTCTCTTGATAATATTATTTCATTCTTCTCTTCTTTTTATAATTAATTCATTTCTTTTAATTGATTCATCGATTCGTTTTTCTCGATAAAACACATCCTGAACATTTTTGAATGTTAAATTATTCTCGAGAATAATTAAAATGTGAAATAATATCTTGGGAATTTCTTGTTTCTTTTTCATGCTATAAAATTATTATTCATTAAAATATTTCTTATCGAAGCGCTGACATAACTTTCTTTCTTTTTTTTTTTTTCTTTTTTTTTTTTCGTTTTATTTTTTTCATCATAAAAATTGATTAACAAGGCTATGCATGAAGATCATTTGAAAAAGCACATCTAATATACATTCATCTTTCATTGACTTTAATAAATAATTAATCATTCAATCATCTTCAGATATCATCTACTGATCAAATGATATGTTCAATTTTGAAAAGGTTTTGACACGCACATTTATTTTTCGTTTTCATGATGACGATTGATAAGCTGAATATGTATATAGCATAGCCTAGGCTATGCATGTAATGGCCAATTTTCATTACTTTTATCGAATCCAAATTGCTTGTTAAATGAAAATATATCATTTGGGTAGAAGTTTTGGGAGAAATTAATTTAAAAGGGATATATTTGCATTATTTTTTTTTTTTTCATTGAATGAAACATTTTATGCTTAATAAAATTTATAGAATTATTATTATTTTTTTTTTCAAATTATATTTATTAAAAAAAATTTTTTTTAAATTATACTTATCATAGTTTACATCATAAAAAGGCAACGCAAAAATTTGAACATAAGACATTATTTTTAATGTTATTAGTAATAGTTGCAAAAATTTTTGTTAAAACTGATTTGCATTTTTTTCATTCATTGCTAGGAGAAGTTAACTTAAACATTTTATAAATGGCGCTAAATGATGTTTAATTATCAAGAATTTCACGATAATTAATAAATGGATATGAAATACAAGACTTCACCTGAAACTGGATTACCTAGAACTTCTCTTAGTACCTGAAACTTATTACCTAAAACTTCTCTTAAATATATTATTCTCCATTTTTTAGCATTACATTACGATAAGATGACTATGTTAAATTTCCCAGATAAAATAATGCAAAAACTTTTACTTATTTAAACTGATTAAGTTTTTCCAGTGTTTTTTTTCTTGGCAATTTGATTTTTTCAACAATGCATATTTTAAATTTTTACTTGAAAATTATTGAACATTTATAAATTACAAACTTTTATATAAGCAAATATAATTAATTAATAAAGCTTTATGTTTCCAAATACATTAGCTGTCCCAAAAAATTTGAGAAAAAAAAAAGAAATTTTTTTTAAATTAGAAACTACAATTAAAAAAAAAAATGCGAATTTGAAAAGAAAATTTGTTAGAAAAAGGTAATAAAACAAATCTGAAACAATTTAAAGAAAATTCATTCAGAATTTTAGGAAAAGGAAAATAAATTTGGTCTTAAATTTTATCAAAAAAGAGAAATTTGGTTTTAAATTTTAAACTTAAATCGAGAATTAAAAAACTGAAAGAAAGATCTGAATAGAATTCATTCGAAATCTTATGGAAGGAGAAAAAACTTCGGTTTTAAATTTGAAACTTAAATTAAAAATTGAAATTTTGAAAGAAAATTAAGAGATAAATGAAATGAAAATATCGGAAAAGGATTTGCCGGCATGATTTAATTTCATATCATCCAACACTTCATTATATTTAAGCACTAATTAATGAGCTATGACGAATTATCGATGAAAATGAATGTTTTTCCGAAGAAATATTTTTCTGGAACGACTTAAGAAATTGTTTCAACATAAGACATTAATATCTTCATCCGTTATTAACGAAAATGCATTGTTGAGAATGATTTCATAATGATGCTTTTATTGATGAAGACTTTTCCGGATGAAACATCTCCCCATGACGACCTGTTTTTCCGGATGCAAATGAAGAATGTCCCATTTCATAATTTGTAGCATGTGGCACATATGCAACATTTGATTTTTGAAAACTTTTTTTTCGAAGAGCAAGAAATTTGGTCATTGAGAGAGGTATTCTGGAAGTATGCTGTATAAAGATTGAGAGCGATTTAGAGCAATTGAGGGCGATTAGCAGAGTAAAAATAATAAACAATGTAAGATTGTTAACTACGAGCGAAAATAGATTGAGAAAATTTGCAAATTTTTAAACGATTTAGTTGTTATGATAAAAAAACAGGAAGAAATATCATAGCTGGCGGAATTTAGCAGGCATTGGTGTAAATTAGGATGAACTGTGGGTGGATCGAGAAGCAAGTAGTTATCAGTGATAGTGGGAGCAATGATGATGAGAGCATTGAGAGACAAGTTATCAATGATAATAATAACAATAGTTCTAACAATTAAAAATTATTATAGCAAAGATTGCTTCTTTGTTTATTATCTGTTTCAAATTTTGACTTCATTTAACTCCTCAGTTGTATTTCGCTTGTGTTGTAATATCCGGCTAACATAAAAATCCCGATAACAGATATATGCATGTTCAGTTTCGGATGATCTCAGTGATACTGTATTCAATTTGTCTCAAGTTTTATCCATTTGCAAATTTGTCACAAAAATTTATAAAAACAAAAACACAAAAACCTTAAAAAATTAAAGAAAATTTTCTAAAAATAATTAAAACAGAATATAATTATTAATTATTTCAGAATGTCATTTGAGTCACAAGAAAGTGAAAATTCATTGGAGAAGTTAGTGAATCGGAAAAGAGCAAATAATGATGACAGTTCATCATCTGTAGATTTGGATCGAGTATGATTATGAAATAAATAAGATTTTATTAAGCAGTTTGAATTCCCGATCAGACATGCTTCATTGATGTTAATAAAATCCATTTATGATAATTTCGGGAAAAATTATTTCCTTTCTGATAGTATTTAGATTGGGCATAGGTATAATTTACCAAACAATCTGTCAAAGCAGTTTAGATTTCATTTAAATTTTTATTTATTGATTAAATATGCTTCTTTGGTGACAAGTTTTCGTATCCCTTCTTCTAGACTCTTTTTTCTTAAAATCTTGTGGAAATTTATTTGAAAATCATAGTGTTTTTGATTTTTTTTTCTTTTGTATGTAATTACTGCCTAATGCTTCTCCATATTATCCATTTCTTAACGGAGAAACTTGGAGAAATTATTACTTAGGAAAAATTATGCACTAGATTGATATAGATAAAAACTTAATCCTTTTTCCAGTAATCGGAAAGCATAATTTTTTGTGTTTGTTTCAGATGAAATCAGAAACAACTAAGCGAAAACGTTTCGATTTCAGTCACGATCCAAAGGTACTAGAAGTGCGGAAAAGGATTTTAAATAGCATGGTAAGTATTGATGCAGTCTGCTATGTAATTGTTTTCCCAGCAGAGCTGTATACTTCCAACGAGGAAAGCTTAAGTAACACGTTATTTTAGACAGTCGGATCGATAAACTTCTGAGAAAAACCTTTTTTATTTTTTTGCTGATCTAAGAACTTGTTTTGCCTTATTTATAATGAATTAACATGGTGTTTTGATTCAGGCTATTGTTTCAGACTTGTTTTAGCAAAAAAAAAAAAAAAAAAAAATACTTTTTCTTCAAATTTTCTAATTAAATTCCAGAAAACTACTAAATATTACATATTCTTATTTTCCAAATTTTCCACATAGACATGGCGAAGCATACGACTTCTAAGACATAAGCTGATGTTTTGGTGAAGTTTTTTTTTGCTTAGAAGAGGGAGGTCTAAAGAGGCGACGAAACTTTTGCATCTTTGTTTTAGTTATGAAATAGGACATCTCTTAACAAATTGGAAATCATTCACTCATGCTTTCAGAAGAATGCGCCGTCAGTAAATGAACCTGACGTGAAATATTCTTGCTCCATCAATTCGGATAGGAATGTTGAATCTCAAAAGTATCATCCAACTGCCAAAAAGAATGGTGTATCTTCAGGATCAAGATTTAATACAGATTTCAAGTATGATTGTATTTGATTCTGCTGTTTTTTGGAAAATTTGTCGAGTAGCGTGCACTTTCTCATAAGCACAATGACGTATACTCGTTATTCCTCAAGCGGACTGATTTTGAATATAAATTTCCTGCGAAGTAATGAAATGTTTCCAAATTATAATTCTTGAAAACTTGATGATCAACTTATTTTAAGGGTGTATGCATATTAATTCCAGCTTGTCTTTAAACAAATATTGCTTTTGTAAATGGCAGTGTGCACAACGCCAGTACCTCTTTTCCTATAACATAATGAGCAAAAAAAAAAAGGGGGAAACGCATTTTTTATATCCTTAAAGTAATTAAACAGTGGTTTATAAGAAAGCCTTACAAGATCATTTGCTTTTACCCTTACATTGCAGTTTTCATATGTAATATTGTTTTTCTCACAATGACCAATAAATTTTTTCAAGTAGCTTTTAGAAATTTATTATGCTGTTGTCTTTCGATAAAGAAATATTTTTAGAAGTGCTAGTGGACGACCACTTGTAAAAAAAGTACTGCCAGTATTTATGTCTAATGTAAGTTTAGCAGTGAGTACTTTATTTTTTACTTTTTCAAATCTTTTAAAATTTATTTTTTAACATTCTAAGAAGAAATAAATGATCGAAGAATTTTATAAATAGACAAATTTCTATTTTGAAAATTTGACGAATTCAAATAAGAATAATTTCTTTATGCTTTGTCAGTAAAATAAATATGATATATAAGTTTTTTTGAAGTGGTTTTGATAAGTTTTTTTAAATAATAGTCAGTAGACTTCTTATTTCATTTCTTGGAATGAATTCTGAGAACATCGCAAAATAAATTGATATTCATTTCCATTTTTCAGGTAAACGCCGACAAAGACAAAACACAGCGATATCTGGGAGGAAAGTAAGCCTCTACTATGAATTTTTCTTGTAAATCTTCTTGCAAACTTTTGCATATTCATTTATTTTCAAAATTGATATGATTACTTTTCTAATATTTAATTTCGTCTATGTCTGTTATTTTAGCTATTGTTTGGATGGTCACCGTGGTCTTTCAGATTTTTGATTCATCAATTTCTCTGTTTACTCTTGCAGTCTTGTTTGATGTTGGTCAAGAAATCACTTTTTCCAATTACTGCTGATTTAATTGCCGTCATTGCTGCCGGAATAAAAGATTTGTCTTTTGCATTTTTTTATATCCCTGAAAATTCCTTAATCCATTTACAGGCGAGTTGCTCCGGCAAATCAGCTGTTAATACATAACAAAGAAACTGGCAATGAATCAGTGCAAAATAAACAAACTTCAGTGAATGGGGAATGTGGAGTTTCAAGTATAAGAGAAGGATGGAAGGCAGATGAATCACTGAAGAATTTCGACGACAATATAATTAATATGATTGAAGCTGAAGTTCGTCATTGTGTGTAATATTTTAGTAGATTATGAATTCGAATTCTAAAAGCTTGAGCAGTTTATTACTTTGGTATTTCATTGCACCATTTCACCATTGCATATGAGAACATCATATAATTAGTCTTGGATTTAATAGTTTTGAACGCTGCTGCATAGCTTAATTTTTGATATATACTCGTTGTAATAACAATATTATAAGTGACATATTTCATGTTTAACAGTGTTAAAAATTTCTGATCTTTATAACTCTGCAGATAAGCATAGAAATTTTCTGTTTTCTTTCTGGAAACAGTAAGGAACTGTTTGGAAATTTTTTCAAGTTTCTTAATTTTCAGATAATGTCAGCACGAGCGGACATTGAATGGACAGATGTATCTGGTTTGGAAGCAGCGAAAAAGGCGCTAAAAGAAATTATTGTTCTTCCATTTCTTAGGCCGTATGATTTTATGTATTTGACATTAGATTGTTCAGTTAATATAGAGTGCGTAGAAATATTTATATCACTGAATTACTTATTGTTGCCCGTGTATTCGTTCTGTATTCTTTTCGGTAAGATTGGAGAATATAGACAAGAGAATAGTGGAACAAAATAGGCTTATTTCTCTATTTCGTAGCACTAAATTTTTCAACATTTAATTCATTTAATAGTGATGCTATAAAGATTTTTGGGAAACGTTCACTTGTCAAAATTGAATTTATGAGAAATTATGATATTATATGTTGAAGAACTAAAATGGAACATATATATACTCCTTTTCTTATCCGAAAATGCAGAAATTGTAGCTCATTATCACCAATATTTCTGCTTATAATTTATTTGTTTTGTTTATGTTCTTTTTCTCATGCAACATTTTTTAGTGACATTTTCAAAGGCATACGTGCGCCACCGAAAGGTGTACTACTTTTTGGACCACCTGGTACAGGCAAAACCATGATTGGTAAGTAAATTCATTCTTGATTGTAAGAAGTGAATTAAATGTTTTTATGAATTCATATAAACAACAGTAGTGATCTTGGGATTATTGTTGTAGGACGTTGTGTTGCATCACAATGTAAAGCCACGTTTTTCAATATATCTGCATCTTCTATTACATCGAAATGGGTCGGTGAAGGTGAAAAACTTGTTCGAGTCCTTTTTACAATAGCACGGGTTTTGCAGCCTTCCGTGGTTTTCATTGACGAAGTGAGCCGAATTTAATTTGATCTTATTCCAAGATGATACTTTTGATTCACTTGTCAGTGATTTTGAACAAAGCCTAAATATTGATTGTTTTAAATTGTTAAATCATAATAAATGGTTCTAAGTTTCTTAAATTTTTAAATTTAGTTTCTCCTTGCATCGTATCGTTTATATTGTTTTGATAAAGATAGGTTATGCGATGTTATCTTATTATGATTTCCATATTTTGCATCGTGGCTATTGAAGTTTTTTGGCTGTGCTAGTAAGACATGGAGCAGCATTAAGAATGTTAAATTATTAATCAAATGCGCTAATATTCCTTCAATATTTAAATTTATCTAACTGTAATTTCAGATTGATTCGCTGCTTACAAGTCGGAATGACAGTGAGCATGAGTCATCAAGACGAATAAAGACTGAATTTCTTATTCACTTGGATGGTGTTGCAACTACGTCTGATGAAAGAATTCTTATTTTAGGAGCTACAAACAGGTATGCTGTTTTATTCCATTCCTTTTTTCATTTATTTTTTTTCCTCCAGTTATTTTTCGTTTTCCAATTTTTTTTGCTTTTTATTTTTTCAAGAAGATTTTTTTTAAATGTTTTTTAAAAAAACATTTTGAAAAAACACATTATATGGAGTTTATATTTTTGTTGTTCATCGTTACAAAAACATTTGAACCGAATAAGGAATATAAAGCTACGCCATTATGTATAATTTTTGTTATTGAGGCCACAGGAACTGGATTCGGCTGTTAAACGTCGTTTTGCGAAGCGATTGTACATAGGCTTACCATGCAATGATGCGAGAGTACAAATGATTCAGTCACTTCTCAGTGATCAGAAACACGATCTTTCCGACGATGATATACAATACATAGCGAAATTAACGAATGGTGATTTCAAGCAAAATTTATCATTAGTATTTAATCATTCATTGTAGTAATGCTTAAAAAACGTGTAGTTTACTATTTTCTTGTATGCATTCTTTTCATAAAAGCTGAAGTTGTTAGTCTTGTAAATTGTAAATTGCCACTCAGTTTCTTTTTTTTTTTTTTTTTTTTTAAACTAATCTTGTAAATTGCTATTGATGCTATTGATAAAAGAAAGGAACTTTATTATTTAATTGCTACAAATGGTATGAATTTCATTATAGGTTATTCGGGTGCGGATATGAAACAGCTGTGTTCCGAGGCGGCGATGATTCCAGTCCGTAATATTGTAGATTCATCGTCACTTGATATTGCTTCCATTAGCGCCGACGATGTTAGTTTTTGTTTTCGTTGATAGTATCAAGTCTGAAAATT
Organism: Onchocerca lupi; assembly: GCA_028564675.1. Lineage (NCBI taxonomy): Eukaryota > Metazoa > Nematoda > Chromadorea > Rhabditida > Onchocercidae > Onchocerca > Onchocerca lupi. The sequence continues at coordinate 92,745 of JAOVVO010000270.1, forward strand.
ATTACTTAAAATTCTGTAAGTCTTGGTATTTAAATTTAGGAAATTATCGATGCTTTCGAATAATTTTTTTATTTCATAGAATATTATTAACTTATTGTAATTCGCTAAACTATCTTATCCATCCCTTTTTTGATGCATTTATGTTGTTTCAAGTAAAAAAAATTGTTTGTTCAGATTCGACCAATTTCTTTTTCGGATTTTGAAGCAGCTATGTGTTTCGTTCGTCCAACGGTTGCTGAAAAAGATCTCGAAGGATATCAGACATGGAACGAACAGTATGGATCTTTTGTTTCACATTAGATGAATAATGGTTTTAAAAGACATTTTAAGAACAATTATATCCCATCATCTCGTAGTTATAAAAATTTCGGGAAAAATTCCTTTGAATAAATTGTTGTATAATGTTGATCTTATTTTTCATTGTTACAAAATTATGCATGATTGTTTTATTATTATTCATTTTATTGTCTTATCATATATATATAATGTGCTGAACAATTGTGTTTATGTTGAACGGTGTTTAAAATTTCTTTATGTTTGATAAAAAATTTTTTATAATATCATTTTGAAGAGGGAGGCAAGGTTTGTCATAGTTAGCTAAACACTTTTGACTTCATATCGCATTGAAATTTGTAGTCTGCAGTATGTTCCTTTACTATTTCATTGTTGTCATAGCTCAGTTTGATATATATTAAATATTAAATATAGTATTAAATATTGCATACAAAGTTGCAAAAATTCATGGCGAGAACGTTGTTAAACGCGCTTGTTGCGTTATTTAATTTCATGTTAAAAATTAATTAATTTATTTTAAGCACTCTTAAAATGATGGCTACAATAGGTTGGTTTCTAAATTTATTACTTTTTGTATTTAGAACTGGAATTGATATTATTTGTCATCAGAATTAAATCATCATGGAACAAAGCGAATTGGAAGCTTACCGGTTGCAGGTCTGATATATATATACTTTTCTTCAATTAATTTTTTTTAAGACATCGGGGTCTCGCCGACGGTCATGTTTGTTTTATTTCATTATTTTAACATAAAAGAAAAAATAGCTGAATAATTGCTATATGAATAAACGGATGGATTCAAATGCTTTCAAGTGAATTGTATTTATGTTCAGTTAAAGTTTTTTCTGTAAGTGCTTGTGCAAAGAGAAATGCGAAAGGTTAATAGTACTTGGGTCACAGATATTCGGAAGAATTCTTGGGCTAAATTATTTGAAATACTATGAAAACAATTTTGAAATCATTCTTTTCTTTTCAGCTTAAAGAAATTGATGCCGAGCTTGAAATATGTACAGATCTTCAGAAGAGAAATACTTTGATGGATTCACATTCTGATTTAGTGGAGCTTATTGCACTTTTGACCGGTAAAGAAATTTCAGTTTTGGTGTTTAAAGTATTTTATACATTTACGCATTTTCTTTTTCTTTTTTTTTTTTTTTTTTTTTTTTTTTTTTTTTTTTTTGTGCGTACTGCTTAATATTACTTTATACGTAAAAAACTTCAAATCAAGACTAGCCATGATCAGTTCAAAAAATTTTTTGTTCTTAATCTATGCATAAATTTTGAGGGATTTCGCCTATAATCTATTCCGTTATCCAATTAATTAGTTTTCCAGATGATTTCAGTTAATAAGAAAGCATTGGCTCAAATTTAGGTTATTTAATATTGACAATTCGTTGGGAAATTAAAAATGATTTAATAAATCTATGCTAATTTTCAATGCATTATACAATTTTTGAGACTCTGAAAAGTCGCTTCATCTCGATATCGTTTTCCCGATCATTTACACATTGGTTTTATTACAGAAAATGAAGCAACTTCGGTGACTGAACAAGATTGCAGTGAAACTTGCACTAGTGCTGACGTGCAAGATTCCGATCAATTAATTGGAATGCATTGTCTTGCACCGTATAATCGAATTGTTGATCGAGCCGTGCATTATCACGATGCCGTCATTTTAGATTTTGTTGAAAATTCAAATACCGAAGAGAGTGACCTCAAGGTTTGTGAAACTAAACTAATTTTAAGTTTAAAATCAACTAGTTTGATTTTCCTTCTTAATATTATTTTACAGTGGAAACAGATTTTTAACTTCGAAAAATGATTGAATTAACGAGCTTTGTTATCGATAAAATAAAACTCAAAATTTTTACTCAGTATTTCATATGATCGATTTTTTTTTGTACCATTTCATGCATGTAGGTCAAGGTACTATATGGTCATCCTCTTGAAACAGCAATGAAAGCTTGCGAATATTTTCTTGATGATCGCTGTAACTATGGGGATGAGTGTCGTTTTTCGCATGGTGAAGAAGTTTCATTCTCAGCCCTTCAAGAATATCAACAACCGGATATTTCGTATGTTTATAAACTGTACCACATTATCAAGTTCATTATAAACGATTGCCAAAATAAGCTGAAAATTAAATAAGAACTCAATTCTTACATTTTTACGCGACCAGAAAAGTGCTTGGTTTATTTAGGATGGTGAAAGAAGGTTCACTTGTACTAGTACTGGGTGAAAATAAATTATGGAGCAGTGCTCGAGTTACTGCTATGGATGATGAAAAATTTGCCGTCCGATTACTACTTACCGGAAAAGAAATTGCTGTAGATCAAAATAAGATTTATCCAATCCCACAACTAACTGATGATGTCGAAGGTTTCTTTTAAGCTTAAAAAAAATTTTTATTGAAATATCAATGTTTATTAAATTTTCACTAAGATTTGCCAAAATTTATATCTGTTCTAAAGAAGTGCTAGAACAAAATAAAAATTTGATAATTAAGTCTCCTGTTGCTGACTTGACAATATATTTGGATTCAGAGCTTAAAATATTAGTCATCTAACCATTTATTTTAATTTTACTAGTTAATCTTTTAGTGGATAATCATTTAATTTTTGCTGAAATTTTTCCCCGAAACTAAAATCTTACTGCGAGAAGCAGGAAAATAATTGAGTTTCAATAAGTCTCGTTGTTCGACTTAAATTTTTTCTGATGAAAGCTAGTCTAAATCGAAATTAGAATTACATATTGCTTCAGACGAAGTTGCTGCAGAAGATTTAGCAACAACTTCATGGGAAGAATATAAGCAGGAAAGGCATGGAAATGTTACCGTTGGCGATATCGGTGATTGGGAAAAGCATACACGTGGTATCGGAATGAAGTTATTGCTAAAGATGGGTTATCGGGCTGGTGAAGGGCTTGGTAAAAGATCAGATGGCATTGTGCATGCCATACAACCCATAATCTTCCCCAAAAGTATGTGTAATTGCTCACTTTTTTTGGCGAAGTTTAAATATTATTGTAACAAAATCATTATTGCCGTTGGGGTTCAGTGACAACACTTTATGTCGTTTATATATTGTAGAAAAAATTCACAACATACGTAGCGGATGTTCCAGTTGATAAATTATTTCGCTGTTTTGCAGTTTAAAATCTTTCATTTTTTTCGAAATTTGCTCTGACCAGTCTTTTTCTATAACTTTATTTCGTTTGAAAAATGGATTTGTTTTTTAAGATAAATCATTGGATGTATGTATGAAAGCAAAGAATAGGAAAGTAGTGGACGGAATGAAATCTCGTCAACAACAGGTGAGACAAACAATCGCGAAACAGTTGAAAACCGTTGAACAGCCAGTCGACGTTTTCGGATTGTTAAACGACAAATTAAATAAAACTTCAAATGTGGAAGAACAAAGAGATGAAATGAAAGTGATGGAAAAATTACAGGTAAACAAATTGTGTCACATGAATAGAAACCTAACTTGTAGGTTAGTTTAAGCGAATATTAATTTTGTGTTGGAATTATTTTTTTTTTGGAGGCATTTTTCTTTTCTTTTTTTTTTTTTTTTTTTTTAGTAGACATTCTCTTTATCGTCGACAAATAGTTGCACTGTTTGATGACTAAGTCATACTTCTATAATACAGTACGATGTTGTTCATCCGTATTGCTTGAAAAACTTATCTATTGACAGTAAAGAAATTCATACTCTCTTTCTTTTCAGAATTGTTCCTCAACAGGTCTCGGTATTCAAGCATTAGATTTGGATAAAAAAGTGAAAGAGCTGAAAGATAAGGAACGTAAACTTCGTGAAGGTATTGCACGTAATCAACGTGATGTTGCTACAGCTAATACGTTAAAGAAAAATTTGATAAAATGTCGAGACGAAATACAACAGTTATTGAGTCGACAACAGCGACTCAATGATTTAATGGATAGTCGGAGAAAAAAGAAAGATATATTTTGAAAATAATTTAAAATAATTTCATTTTCTGTGATTAGTCAAATAGATGTAATAATATAAAATACGATATTTATGTTTTTGTGATTTTCAAGTTTAATTAAGTGATTTAATTCTTACCAGGTGTCACAAATAAACTATTAAAAAACAATATTCATTTGTAATTAACAAGTAATTTCGAAACAAACATTTCTAATTGTAAATAGTTTCTGCGAAAAGATACAAATGCTTACTGCCACATCGACTAATGTACAATATCCTGGTTTATATTTGCTGCAATTTGAGATGTTGATTTTTTCATATTCGAAACTTTTAAAATGACATTCGTTATCGAGTATGGAACATTTCTCGATGTTGAGGTCAGCAAAGCGGACTAGGTGTCATCCTGAATTAATGGCACGGCGTCATCTTGAATTCGTGTGAAGAATGACAATTACTATGCATTATTAATTAATGGAATAAAAATACAGTGAAAAGAAACAGAAGTTTAATTTCATATTAAAAAACTTCATAAATTGAATATGGCAGTTCTTAGTTGTCGGATTTTCATCATCTCAAAAGTTGACAATAAGTAATAAGTGTACTGAATTTAAATATTAAAGATTTGTAGCAAGACTGGTAAAGGACATATTCACTTCAAAAATCCAATTTAATTTCCATTCCACTCATTCAACTTTTGTTGCGAAAGAAAAAAGTATTTGTCACAGATGATAATATCCCATCACGATGATAAGCTTAATTTCAATTTTTGGTAGGGAGGTGTCAAAAATTTAGGCGAGATTTCAATGACGATAGTTTAATAATGATCATTTTTTTAGTAATGGTTGTTAGTTTTTTCTTTTTTTGTAATCATTTTTTTTGAAATATTTTTTCAGTAATTTAGCAATGATCATTTTCCAAATTCAATAATTTGAACTTCCCAATTTCAGCATAAAATCTTCCATTCTATGATTGAAAGTTTCACAATAAAAAACAAAATAGGATTAAATTAAAAATTAATTTTATCGCTTTCCTTTTTTCTTTTCTTCTCTTTACTTTATCAAGTTCAATATTCATCATTTTAGTCAGTACTGTTAAATGTTTGTTTGTTAAATGATATTAATTATAGCCATAGGGCTATTAAAATTGCTTTTAATATTGCCCAGTAATCATAATGGTAAGAATTTATAATTTTTTCCTTTTTTTTTTTTTTTTTTTTTTAATCCAATTTTTCTT
>JAOVVO010000271.1:0-97744 GCA_028564675.1 Onchocerca lupi
AATTACTGTTAATGATATAAGATATAATTTTATTACTATTTCTTCCAATTATTTAATTAATCATTAATAAAAACAATTAATTTATAATTGATTTATCGTTATTTTACTTGTTTATTTATTTTGCTAGAATTTTCTCAGTCATATCCATCATTCATTTCTTTTTCTTTTGAAAATTTCCCAAAATAATAACAATAATAAGCTAATATCAATATCAATAAGTATTGCAATTGTTTAAAAAGAAAACAATTTTATGATAAATTAAAACAATTAAATCTGATCTTTGTCACTTGACATTTCCGAAACAATTGCATCGATATCATTTCATTTGTGTTACCATTCGTTCATCAAAATTTCATCCAGTTTTAGCTTCTAATGCTTAAAAATGAAAAAATTTAAAAAAATTCAAAAAGAAAAACAAAGCAAACTTGTTAAAAAAAACTAGACAGAATTGGTCATTAATTGAAGCAAATTTTGGCATTTTTTTTCTTTTTTTTTTTGGAAAATTAGCAGAAGTAAAAGAAAAGAAAAAAAACTTTAAACTTTGCAAATGAGTTTACTAAAAAAAAGTTTCCTTCGAAAGTGTAATTTATTAATAATTATTGAAAGAATTAAAGTGTAATAAGTAATTGGCTATTCAATTGATTAAATGAATTCGAACTGACAATAGTTTAATGATATTTTTGTCAGCTTGAAAGTAAATAATTACTATTTAGTTAAATGAAAGCGATTTTTTGCCTTTAAGAACCGAATTAATTAATTTGAAATTCTATTTAACGGAAGTAAATAAGAGAGACATAAGTCAGATGTATGAAATTTTCTCAACATTAAGTATGATAACGAACAAAACGGGAAAAAAAAAAATGAGAAAATCGATTTTTTTTTTGTTTTGATTCTCTTCGGACTTTTTTTTTTTAATTTGTAAAGATTTTAATCCTTTCATTTTCTTTTTTTTTTTTTTTTCAATTTTTGAAGGATTCTAATTCTTTCAACTTTTTAAAATTTATTAATATTTAATCGCTTCAAATTTCTTTAAATTGTGTATGCAATGGTGATAATTTTCGAACAGTTAAAACTTAAAGAAATATTTAAGCCACTACTTTTATTTTATCTGAAATTTCCATTCATTTATTCGATAAATAATATTTTGATCATATTTTTTCATAAAAAAACATTTCAATAACAATTTTCATCACAACATCAAATGGCATTTTAATCAGCCCTACAATGAAACATATAGATATAATTGAACTATTTCAATGCTCGGAATTCAAATTTCAAAATTTTATACACTTAAATTTTAAAATAGTCATTTTTCAAATCGATTTTTAATTAATGATGTCGGACATACTTTAATTTTTTCTTTTTTTTCATATTAATATTTGGGCATATATTTAATTTTTTCCTATTTGATATTTATTTGCTGTAAATGATACATATAAAATTATTATTACAATAATTATTATAACTTAATTACTAATTTTGCAATCTTTAATAAAAACTTTAAGGATCACTAATTTGAATATGATTTAATCACGAGACATTTTAGCAATTCTTGATTTTTCATATCTAAAATTAAAAAAGAATTTATATTTTCATCGGCGTTTTTCCCACTAAATATATCAAAAGAGAAAAAACGATTATATTATAATTAAATGCAATATATTTGATATTTGCTATTTGCTATTTTTTTTTTTTGTAATGATTTAAAAAAAAAGTTTCTTTTTTTTGTTCAAAAATTTTTCTAACAAACTAAACCATTTAGATTTGTTATCAATTATTTCGATCGTCTTATGATATGAAAAATATTTACGTCAAATCCTAATTTTTTTTTTTAATGACATTTCATTTTAACGCAAAAATTTTATGCTTTAATCATTATTGTCCATTCTTTATCATTAATCTTTATTATAATGAAATATATGGAGACGTGTTAATTGTTATTACAAACAATTGTATTGTATTATTAGAAAATTTAAAACATAAGTCGCCATTATCATTAGCTTTTATTATCATTATGATTTATTTCTTATCATCAGGTTTTATTATCATTTACTATCATCAGGTTTTATTACCACTACTATTTATTTTCCAGCAACATCAAAATGACAACAAAAATCAAGTAAACCTGCTCTCATCATCATCATCATCATCATCATCATTTTTCTATGAGCTAGCAATTCTTCGATGTATTACTCTCACTCTTCCATCTTTTTAAACCAATCAAACAAAAATTTCACTTTATTTAAAATCGACCCATCTAACCAGTCCCTCAGTCAACCGGTTTATATCATTAGCATTCCTATTAATTGGATCCGGTCAGTACAGTTAAATCACTCAATCAAATATTCAATCAAATAATTTAGTCTGTAATTTCGTTGTCTAATCAATCAATAAGTCAGTTGGTTTCAATTAGTTACTTAATCGTAGAAATTAGTCATTTCATTAATCATTAAATCTTAGCTAGTTTATTCAATCTCAATTCGTTTTTCAATTTTAGCTCGTCAATTTCGTTTTCATTTAATCTAAAACAAACTTACCTTATTCTGTTGACATTTCATTCTATTCTGTTGAAAATAAATGAAATGAAATGATTGCGAATGCATTCCGAGCTCAATTTGTGCCAACTATATTTGTGCTAATTTTTGTCTTTTCCAATGTTTTCTTCCAATTGAATAAATTTTCTTTAATTTACAATTTCAGTTCTAAATAGCTTAAATTTTTTTGAACTCTTTTTTTTTTCAAATATTGTAAATCATAAAATAAAAAAAAATTTCTTTTTTTTTTTAAATGTAATTGAGAATGAAAGAATTTTGTGAAAAATTTTCAAAAAAAAAAAAAAAAACAATTTTTAAATAATTATTGTCAATAGTTATTTTATGCTACTTATTGATGTAATAAGTTAAGATAAATCATGTGATACTTCTTTATTATTTTTTTTTTTTTTTGTTAAATTATTAATTTATAATTGTCTATAAAATTTCTCGCCTATTTAAACATTCTAAAATTTATGTCAACATGCAATCTTAAATTATTTTTTTTTTTTTTTTTGAATTTTCAAACTTCAAATTTTTGCTTGATCCAATTTCACAATTTATTTTCATCGCATAATGATGTATTGATATATTATGGGCAAATTTAATTTCTCTATTTTTTCAAAAAAAATTTTTTTATTTACCTGTCAAATGTTTTAAATTGAAATGATTTTTTTCCAATTCTTTTTTTTTTTCTTTGAAGTTACTTCGATTATTTTTTGGCAATACGAGTAATGCTGTTTTTGATGTAAAAATTTCACAATGCAAAGTCAACGATATTTTCTGCAATTCTGGTCGATTACTTCAGTAATTTATCTATTATCTATTATTATATTTGCATCTATCAATGATGCCACTGCTAATTTGTCAACAAATTTGAAAGCATCAAACAATTCGACAATTACTAAAAGGTAAGCTTTGCAACAAAATTTTTGTTAATCCGATGATTCAGTTCTTTTACAGTATACCGGTTGAATCCGGAAACCAAGGAACAGACGGAATTCCTTCGTAAATTAGCAGAAAATACAAGAGTAAGTCATTTTTAAATTCCTTTAATTTAATTAATTTATTTTGGAATAGCTGTGAAAATTATGAATAATTTATTGACAAATGAACGATATATTGTAATTTATTAACCATTAGATTAAGTCAAAGGTAAGAAATCGTCGTTTTAGAAAGATTAAGATGAGAAAGGATTCAAATCGGCAATTTTTTTGCTTTATAAGCTTTGATTCATTTTCTTGAGCTTTTTCATGAATTTTTAACTTTTCATCGTTTTTACTATTTCTTAAATTATGAAAAATTTTTGTATGAAAAATGTCCAACAAATTGAGCAATTGAAATTAGACTGAATTCAGTTAATTAATTGTACTTTTTATAGGTTAAATTCAATTCAAGTTAATTTAGTCTAACGTAATTCATAATTTAATTCATTTAAATTCCATTTCTAATAATTTTTCTTTTTTTTTTTTAGTATCATAATAGTAAAGAACTCTTAATCGTCAAAAGCATTATATGATGTTTTTTTCCTTCGCAAATATGAATCCTTTGTTTCATGATTGTAACAATGATAACGATAATAATAATAATGACGTTGATAATAATTATAATAATAATAATAACAGTGAAAAAATAAACAATAATAATAACAATAATAACCAGAGTTTGGGAGATATATTTCTTCATGTAAAATCCGGAAAATATTATTATATGTTAAGGAATAGAAAGTTTAATCAAAAATTGTAAAATAGTAATTGATATTTGTTCCCAAGCCATATATGCCTAAATTTACAAAGCTATCATGCACTAATATCATGAAATATGTTTAGTTCAAATCTCACTAATAAAAAGAAATTTAATATTTAAATTTAAATTTTAGTCAAATTATTTTTCGCTATAAAAATTTTTCATTTAAAATTAATAAAAATTTTGGAATTTACATTGAAATTAAAAGAAATTTTCTATTTTCCCTAGTCAAACTCTCAATTATAATTTGATATTTTAGCTAGATTTTTGGAAAGCACCGAGAGTAATCGGTGGTCAAGTACATGTAATGATTGAAGGATCGATGAAAAGTAAATTTTTGGAAACAATGGAGCAAAAAAATATTTCATATTCCATTATGATAGACGATGTTGAAAAGTTCGTCATTTTACAATATTATTTGTTAAGAAATGAAGTTCAGTACTTCCGAATATCATAAATCAAACTCTGGATTCTGGCAAAAAATATTCATCAGTGATCATCATTCTTGAAATATCTATTTATGGGAAAAACTGTAACTTCCATCTTATAATTTTTACGAGTTGATTTAATCTTTTTTTTCACTTCTAAAAATTGAAAATTAAATTGTTTAATTAAAAGTGAAATCGAATTAAATTAAATCGATGATTAAATGAAGCTAATTTTTGGAGCAATTAAAACCAACTTTCGATGACACAAATTGAAAACTCGCTAACTATAGTATTCCGAATAAAAATGGTCATTGAAAATGCGATTAATGCAATTTCCACTTAAATAAAATCGAATTTTTAGATTTAGAACAAGTTATTTTCATGAATGCAACCATTTTCAGCAAAAAAAAAAAAAAAAATCAGTGATTCATTTTGTGGTGAAATAAAATTCTTGAAATTAATCCGTCATGAAATTTCAAATTTAATGGAACAAAAAAAAAAATTTTTTTCTAGAAATTTTTTTTTTTTTGATGAGTATTTAATTTCAGCAAAACAAAGCATATCAAAAATTTTTACATTTGAGGTACAAGTAAATATGATAATTTTAAGTATTTCAAATATTTCAATTTTAAAAGTTGACAATCAAGCGAATGTAAATTTTAAAAGAATCTTACAATTAAGAACAGTAACAGGAATTGTTTTTTCTTTCCTGTTTCATTTCCTGAATCGATTCAAGTATGAAATCATTTTGATAATCTCAAAATTTTTAATGACCTTCAATTATTCGATTGATCTTGTAGGAAAATAAGCAAATTACGAGAATCAGCTAATAAGACATTTCTTCATAATTGGTTTCGAGATGCACCAATGAATCATCGAGTTAATTTCAATCTAGCCAAATATCACTCATATCAAGAAATTATTAATTATCTAAGTCAACTAGCTGTTGCATATCCAGATCGTGTCAAATTGAGGAATATTGGTGTTACTCACGAAAATCGACAAATACTATTAATTAAGGTATGTGAAATAAGAATGACTAAAAAATGAAAAAGATTCGTTTGGAATTCTACAAAAATGATCTTTGAATTGTTATCATTTTAATTTTAAATTTAAATATTGAAAGATAAGTATCAAATTCATGTAACGTTTTACAGATTGGCAAGCCATCACAATTGAGAAAACCAGGTATTTGGATTGATGGTGGTATTCATGCACGAGAATGGGTTTCACCAACCACTGTACTGTATATGATAAATCAGGTAATTATTTTATATAAATATTGCAAATGAGTTTTGATACAAAAATTTTATCATTCTCAAGATATCTCAGGTCTGATACTGAAAAGTTTTTTACACGACTATTTCCTAAGTTCATTGAAAATACCAAAATTAAAATTCAGAGAATCGATAAATTGAGACTTGTGAAGTATAAATTTTGTGCAGTTTTTGAAATGGAAAAATTAAATCAAAAATAATAAATCGATCGTAATTTAATAAATTGAGAAACTTCAATTAAATGATGTTAAATATCAAATTTTATCATTTCATTTTCTTACCATTTTCACTCATCTGTTTTATCATTAACCTTCAACGACTTAAAATGTTATGATCGAAAATGATGAGATGACAATTTTTCAATACAGTTAATTTAAAATAATTGGAAAAAGGGAACGAATATTTTTAATTCACTAAGAAAAAAAAAGAAAAAAGTTTTGCTAACTTTAAATTTTCAAGATAAATTTTCGAATCATATTAATTAATTTTAAAACGATTATTATGTATATTTTTTTTAAACTTAATTCTTCTCTTTCCAGTTCAATCTTCCTTTTTTTTTTTCAAATTTCTTACAATTAGATATACTAAATCTTAGGATAATCAACTTTTCAAAACTTTCATATCATTTAAAATGCAAAGCCATGGTCATGTTTGACGTATAGTATAAATTTAAATATTTTCATTATTTTATGCAAATCTCAAAATTCCCTATATTTGAATGCATCAAAATAATCTTTATGAGGTCAGCTTATTTTAATACTAATATCGAAGAACCGGAAAATCGACTCCTATCGTATGACATATGAAATATCCTGTTTCCGGTTTTTATAAATCAATATAATTTATATTATTTTCATCATTTTTGATTACCAATCATCCTTCTAACTCGTTTAGCTATATATCGATTCGTTCAATTAACTTATCGGCCTAATTCATATTTTTATTCTGCGAAAAATTCTGCTAAATACAAAATTTAAATAAAAAAGAAAGCTTAAAATATTATGGGCAGCAAAGATTCAATTAATTTCAAATTACCGAAATAATTGCTCCTATTTTTCATTTAATAAAAATATTTTATAAATTTTTGAAGGATTAATAAAGAGTAAAAAAAAAATGATAATTAAAAATATTCTCCCATTAAGTTAGCAAATATAATTTAAATTTTGCAAATTTAATTTCGGTTTTTACCCAGATAAATAAGAATGTTGGAAAGCAATCAAATTGAAACATCAAAAAATACTGCTTCTATTTAATCCGGCGATGATAAGATTTAATAGTTATAAGAATCGATTATTTGGGATATGTAAATATATCAAAATAAAGATCGAAATTTAAAATTTAGCAATTGAAAGCAAAATTCTGTTCGAAATACAAAGAGTTTATTCAAAATTGTTTTCATCCAAAATTCTACACAAACAAAATCTACCGAATAATTTAGATTAATTAATGATGAAATAAGAATTAAAACATCATGCACTTCAACGCGAATTCTTTTTTTTTTTTAATTTAGTAAATATTTCACTTGCATTAATTGAATGCTAGTTATAAATCATTCAAAAATTGCGAAGTTTTTTTTTTTTCTGAATATCATGAATATAATTGGCAATGTAATAAGTTACGATTTTATTTTTCTTAATTTTAATTAATTAATAATATTTGGCAATTCCGCATCTTATTACTAATTTATTTTAATAATAAAGTAGAGAAATGCCAGATATTCTTATGAAACTAATTGAACTATAATATCCAAATCAATTCTTGCAAAATCCTAAAGTCATATTTTTGTGTTAAAAAATTGTTGTTGGAAAATGGTTCATATAATTGTGTTCTGTAGCAAAACCAAAGATATAACCGGACTTAAGTTAATTACTTGCTCGTAGCGTATGCTTACTTAAATGCAGAAATTTACAGCTAGTAACGCGATATGATGTAGATCCAGAAATTCGACGTTTCGTTGATGAAATGGATTGGTACATTGTTCCTGTACTTAATCCTGATGGATATGAATATACACGAAGCAGTACACATCCCGAAATTCGGCTTTGGCGTAAAAATCGTTCGCCGCCTATTTGCCAGATTTCGAAACGTGGTACTTTTTCATTATTTAATATTAAATCTAAAAATATTGCACGGAATTTTCTAAAAATAAAAAAAAAAATCCTAAATTTGATTTTATAATACATCTCGTAAAAATTGTTATATTTGAAAGTTGAAATATATATATTGGCAGAAATTTTTCGAAGAAATCTTTTCAATATTTCTCCAACTATTTTAAGTCTATCAAACGCTGTTGCATTTCATCCTTTATTTAGGATTCTTTTGGTTCATTTTGTTTTCATGACTATAATTTGGATGACTTTAAAATCAAGCGTGGTATTAAAATTCAATGTAATCTAACGTAATTATCATTCAGTTTAACTTTTTTTTTTTTATTTTTCAACATACACCTAGGATTAAATTTCTTATCTTCTTCATTCAGTACTATTACAGTAATCTTTCATCGATGATGTTTATTTTAGTTCAAGTAAGCAATAATTCAAGTTTTACTAATATATAGAATTTGTACTTCAAAATCTAATACTATGTTATCATCGTTTAGTTTAATTTTTTTTTATTTGTTATTTTTTTTTCATTTTTTTTATTTTGTGCAAGATTACAACATTGCATCTGGGATTAAACATGTCTTTTTCATTCAATGCTACTACAGTAATCCTTTATTGATGATGTTTTATTCAACAATGGTTCAAATTTTATCAATAGTAGAATTTATTGACAGATCTAGCGTCATTTAAATGTCTTTTAAAAAATGGAGGTGATATATATTTAAATTATTTTATTCGTAAAATTTAAAAAAATTCAATCGGAAGCATTTTTTGGCTCTGTAATTAAAATAACTAAATGCTATAACTTGGCACAATGATCAAAAATAATCGATGACAAAGATTTTTGGTTTGAAGTTTTGATCTATGGTAAAAATTTTTAAGTTAAAATTGAAATTGGGAAGAACATGAAGAAATTTAAACTTATTTTGAGAATGCTTAATTTCAGGAATTTTTTCTCAACCTCAGCAAGAATGTTGTCGAGGTGTTGATTTAAATCGAAATTATGATTGGCAGTACGGTATAGAAGGCTCATCCAATGATCCATGCTCAGAAATTTATCAAGTTAGTCTTCTAATTGCTATTATTTTTATCAGAAATATATCAAATTATACTTTTATTATATTATTTTATACTAATAAAACCAATTTTTGAAAATATTCTTTCATGTCATCTAAATGTTTTCATTTTAATTATTCAAAAAAAAAAAAAACTATCACAATGAGTGATTTAGTTAAAAATTTCAATTTTTTAGCTCGAAAAAAGTGTAAAAAATTTTTCATTTGAAAATAATTCAAGTTTGTAATTAATTAAATGAAAAATTTTTTTTTGGCATGAAAAACTATTTGCCAAAAAATTAACTTGATTGAAATACGTCAGCCTCATAATTTTTGAAAAATTTAGAAAAAAAAAATCATTTATTTACTTGTTTATTATCACTTGTTTACAGCATTTTAGTTGTTTACTATTACTTATTTTTGCAGGGTCGTTTTGCTTTCAGTGAGCCAGAAACACAAGCCGTGCATAATTTCATTTCTAAACGACGTGGAACTATTAAAACTTTCTTAACATTTCATAGTTATTCACAAATTTTGATGTATCCGTTTGGACATCGTGAACGAACATATACAACTGATGTTAATGATTTGGTTAGCAATTCGCAATTCTGTTTTCTGATGCACTTTTTTATGGATATAATTTTACTCAAATGCAAAAAAAAAAAAAAGAAAAAAGGTTTATCGATTCTTTTTTTTTTCACAAAAATGAAAAATATTAGAAGTGCAAAATTAATTATCCTGAAATTTTAACATGAAATAATATTCAGAATGATTGACAGCATTACGATAAACTTAATACTAGCAAATTCTAATAAAAGCTTTTTGCTAGTTTAAAAGAGTACGAAGAATAGGTAATTCGTTATTGCAGAGGGAAACAGCATTGAAAGCAGCAGATGCTTTACGGTCTGCATATGGTACAGTATATACGGTTGGTACTGGAGCTGATACTTTATGTTAGTTTTGTTATTCTTTAAAATTTGCTTGAAGATTGATCAGTATCGAATCAAAATTCGATAATTCGGAATCAGATTTGGATGATTTTATATTAGCTTCAAAATATGAATGTTCAATGCGATGACTATCGTGAAACTGGAAAGGATTTTGGGAAGAATTTTAGAGAACTGGAAACTTGTCGAAATCGGCATATTCGTTGTGTGATTAAGACTTTATTATAATATAATTTATCGCCATAACTATGTTACAATATAATACAATTTATGGACGAATATCAAAAATACACGGTGATTGAATAGAATAACAAATATGATATTTGATAAAAATTGAAATAAAAATAGAGAAAAGCTGACTGTTGAAAATGATGAAAGAAATGATTGCTAAATACTGATGAACTGATAAACTAATCGCTAGAAACTTCTTTTTCCATCGATAATCTTTGATCTTATAGTAAGCAATGATTTACATTTGCAACATTCCAGACAAGCAACATGTTTTGCAACCTTTTAAACAATTCATAGAAGCAAGCATTAATCCTAACAACACTCCAAACAATATGTTTTGTCTTTTAGACAATGCACCATTTTAGCTCTATTAGCAGATTGGAAGATGAGAGAACAAAGACCTTTATGGTTGGACCAAAGAATGAGATATGGGATAAATGATTTGAATGGAAAATAGAAGAAATTTATTTCAATTATACAAATACTTTAATTATTCCATCATATTTATATTATAAAATATTTTGTTCTACCGACAATGACCAAAATGATAGACTAACAATCCTAGATTAATCCATGGCTTCTTATGTCATGAGAATATTCGGTAGGTATTTTGGAAATTCAGAATTTTAATTTTTGGCCAATAACAGCGCTGAAGAAAAAATGGAACAAGAAAATTTCTGATAGTTTTTTGGTACTTTTATTTTTTTTTTTTTTTTTTTTCAATTTAGATCCAGCATCTGGTGGAGCGGAAGATTGGGCAAAAGGCCGAATGGGAATAAAATATGCATATTTATTCGAACTACGTCCAGAAGAAACAGTTTGGGATGGTTTTCTGTTAGATGAAAATCAGGTAAATAAATAATTTAAAAAGATTTTTTTTCTTGACATATCTGAAAAGATTGCATTTTTAAAATTTCGTTTCTCAGTATTATAAGGCATTACACCATTATTGTATATTATAATAAGTTGATATTTAGGCAGTGAACTAATATAACTAATTTTTCACAAGAATTTAAACAAGAAGTACAATATTAAGTATAACAAAGCATTTTATAAAATCAAAAAATTATTGTATCTGTCATTTGTTATTGCTTAACTATAAAAATGAATAAAGCTAAGCTTTGATTGATATTTTCTAAATAATTTACCAATTTGTAAAATTTTAAGCTACTTAAAAATTTTTGTAGATCTTTTTAATTTTTTCTTTTTCTTTTTGAATAGATAATTCCAACGGCACGTGAAGCATTCGAAGCTGTAAAAGTGATTGCTGCTCGTACGAATACAATGTTTCCACCAAAAATCGCTTCTCAGAAAAGAACGGAATCATTTACAACGGTATGAGATTATTTGTAAATATTTCGAAATAAAACCTTTTTTTTTTTTTGTCAAATTTTTTCTTTTCTTTTTTTTTTCTTATTCGCATAAGATTTGATCGTAATTTGAAAAAATCAAAGTTATTTGACAAAATGTATTAAATTGACGTAGAAATCAATTACAAATTGTTTAAAATTTCGAAATTAATTCAAATGCGTCATCCTTATTATTCAAAATAGAAAATATGATAATTATTACATTTTTGCTGATTGGAAATAAATTTGTCATTAGGGAAAAAAGGCTTCTGTCAATAGAATATATTTTTTCCAAAATGAAATAGTAGAATGCAGTAATATAAACAGAAGGGCACAATTACTTTTTACATCAATCTAATATTGAGCTGAATTTGTGTAATAAAAAAAAAATCGTTAAATTTCAGATCATTTCACTTTAAATTCTAATTTTAGAATTGAAGAGAAAATATTACGAATATAATCAAATAAATCAATCATTTACGAATTCTTAGCAAATCTATCAGCAAGATATTTCCATAAAATATACAATAAATCAGTAAATATTTAATTACTAATTTCATGCTGCTTATAATCTTATTTGTTCTTTAAAACTCTATTGCTTCTGGAAGTTATCTATTTCATAAGTTAAATATGAAATAACCATTATTATATGATTTAAATATATGATACGATATATATGTTTGAAAAATAATACGTGTAATAGCATATCAATTAGTTAGTTCGATCCTTCTTGCTTATAATCAAAATCAATATAGCATTAGTCAAAATGATGAATTAATGAAAAAATACCAATTATGTGGAAAAATAATAATCAATATCATAACTTTATTTGCAGAAAAGTACATTTATAGAAAAGCAACCTTGATTCTGGCATCTAATAAACGTGAAGTTTGGAGCATGCTCGACTTATGCCATACATAAAATAACTAACACAAATATTTCAATCATTTTCACAAAAAATTAATAAATATTAATCATGTTCAAAAAATTTGCTTTTCTTCGTTTCTTAAAAGTTTTATTTGCTTGAACTTCCCTTTTTTGTTTCCAAAATTATTTGTGTATTTGTTTAAAAACTATCCTGTGTCAATATATATTCTTTGTAAGATTTCGTCGTTGTCCCAACTTTTATGTGCTATAAATTTTTCTTATGTTGTCAATTTCTGATATGTAAAAAAATTAGCATTTGGTGGAACAAATGAATGAATTAAGCGGAATGATTAACCTTTGGCATTATACAAGCTTTGCCTGAAATTATTCATTGATTGTAATACAAGTTGCATGATACTGATTAATAAAAAAATTGCGGTAATTTTACATGCATGATAAAACTCCTTTATTGCATGTTTAATATAATTGCTGACACATTAAATCGATTTCTTTGCTTTTTTCAAATCAAAATTCATCCTGCTTCAGTACAATAATAATCATGATAACATTTAGCTATAATAATGATAAGACATTAGCTATGATTGTAATAATACACTAAGATAACTGTTATTATCATTAAATAATAAATAGTTATATTGAAATTCTCAAACTGTCAAATAACTGTAATAAATGGATGAATAATTTGCTGTAATTTATCATATTTCATGTCTATGTCCTGTTTGCCTAAACTATCTTTGTCTAGTCCGTTTTTTTTTTCAGCTTTCCTTTCAAATTATCACACTAATTTTCGATATAATAATTCAATAATTCGATATGTTAATTTTCGATATATAATGATAATTATAACTGAAAAATGATATACATTCTCCATATATTTCCTATGAGAATATCTTTTAGTAATAGAAAAACTTTTCCAAAATTTTTTAAAAGTATATAAACAATTAGTTGTTGAAAGTTTAAGCAAAGCTGACAAATTCAGCAATTAATCAGTTTGCTGAATCGTAAGTAAGATAATTGTAATATGTTATAGATTGCCACTTGAAATACTTATTCAAAAAACAGTACCAACTGAAATAGATTTCAATTGACTCTGTTGAAGCTAAGTCAACTTAAAGAAATAAGCTCATTCCAACAATTAACTCTATTGAAACTAAGTTAATTCAAAGAAAAGAAGCTCATTGACATCTAAATTTAATTGTGCTAATTACAGATAAAATAATGCCAATAACAAATCACAAATGGCATGGTTAATGAATAAATGAATTAAATAATATAATTTGATAATTGGCTAAAGGTGTCGTGAATCATATTAGGGAGTTAATTATTAGCGAAAAGAAAGTAATTACGCTTTAAGTCGAATTGATGACTGCTTGACCAGTTATTTTGTAAGTTTATTGTTAATGAAGTAGATAATTAATGACATTAGTAATATATGGAGTAGAAAGAAGATAATCAAAGTTGGAAATTACAACGTCGAAACATCAACAGAAGCAACTAGTACAATAACTAGCTTAAAAAATAATCCTTTATATATTCTAGATAAGCAGATGTGGCATACAGAATACAAAAATGGATGTTACACAGTTTTCTCATGCTGTGTAAGAGATTGGTACATGAGAAAAGACATATTCTTTGTTATAAATTAACATACCGAATGTGCCTAAATCTTACATTTTACATGAATAAAAATTAGATAACAGATTCATCACTCAATATGAGAAAATATTGGAATTTTTGCATGTTAAGATAAATCCTTTATCTAGGAAATGCTTTATAAAAAAATAATTTTACCATTAAATTTTAGAAGAATTTATATATAACTTGGATTTACCAGATGTTCATGACATAGATTTAGCAGGTGTTTCAAGCATATAATCTAAAGGGATTTACATGGAATTGTATAACGATTCAAATAGAACAAATTACTAAGTGCAAGTAATTTGAGACAAAATATTATTTCGGTTTTTCCGATGACAGGTGAAATTCTCACTGAAATAAATGTTAAAATTCATTAAACTTTCATTAGTATTACTTAAAAAACTGTCATTCGCAAACAATTAGAAAGATCAGAAATTTATAATAGTAAAGAAAATAAGTAGAAATTTCAGAAGAAATGAAATATTATTTGATCTTATCTAATTTTAATTTACATTCTTAATTTTGATGAAATTTACCACACGCTATATACTTTTTACCATTATAATCTCAAAATGTATGAATTTACAATTAATTTCTCCAGATTTTAATTAATACGGAAAATAATACAAACACAGGCTCACAAGAAGGATATCACAAAGATAATTAGTGAATATTCAAATTTTTCTCAGCCAAAGAAATGAAAAAAAATTATGAAAAATACAAAATAAAATTATTTTTTCCATTTCATTTTCTTGTTCTCCTGCACATCTTTTTCATTCTCTTGTCCTGCTATATTTCATTTTTTTTTTTTTTTTTTTTTGTTTTGCCATATTCCGCAGTTAAATGCAGATTTTGAAAAAGTTTTCGTTAAATGATGAATTATTATAATTTTGTTCAAGCGTAAATCAAAATTAAGCAGATATTTATAAATTTATTAAAAATAATGATCTGATTTAAGTAAATTATTTTGGTTTCATTTAAAAACAAACATTATGAGATGAAAAATTGATTTTTTGAGTAAACAGAACTCAAGAATTTTTGATCATTCTAGTGAATTCGTAAAAATCCACTCGAATGATCAAAAATGATCAAAACGCATGATTGAGCAAAATGAGCAAACTACTTGAATAAATTGGATCATATAAATTATATTAAAAAATTTGCTATATATGTTTGGTGAAAAGAAATAATAATCATCTATTCTATTAAATCCTTCTAAATTTTCTTCATTTCATGCATTTTTCTTTATTAATAATTTCATTTCTCGTTTTCAACAATTAAAATTGAAATATGAAATTAATATGGAAAAATTTCAGGCATGTGTTGATACTGAAAAATTCTGTGCGTACTGGGCTCAAAATGGCTATTGTAGTAATTGGCCTATAATGCGAAAAGTTTGCGCACGTTCCTGTGGTTTTTGCGTGCCATCGTAATGATTGTTTTTGCATAAAATTGTGTAAACATTTACTGGAAATGACTTACTTATTTACTCATCAATATACCAAACTAATTTTTTAATAACAAACATCTTTCCAAATATTTTGCTCATTATTCTAAACAATAATTGGAATTAATCTTGTTATTTTTTTTTTTTATTTGAAATTTTTTATGTATGCATAGTAGTTTATCTTGGCTATAATATGAGCCTAGTCTTTCCTAATGCTAGATATCTTATATTTATAAAAATAACTGCATCAATCTTTCTTTTTTTTTTGGGAAAGAAAAGAAGCAGAAGGAATAATAAGGAAAGCATTAGACTGGCATATTTCAGCTATTTGACGATATTTTTAAACTATAAAAAAATTTTTTGAATTAATGCCATCAGAAGACATTAATTTAAAATACATGTCAGATTTTTTTTTTTTGTATTTTTTGTTTATTTTCAGCTTTTTTTTTCTTTTTTTTTTCTGCAATATTTCACGTATTTCTTTCAACTACATTTAATTTGCACGTTTGATTTCACAATTTCACATTTAATTAATTTGCATTGCCAATAGATTTTATTTTAAACTTGAATAGCAATATAATTCATATGATCATATTATTATTTATGTCAGATTAACATGCTGTTATTAAAAACTACTAAACATGAATAGGCATAGATTTTTAGTTATTTATTTTCCATTTAAATTTAATTTTTATACTTGTAAACTTCTCATTCAACATTAGCAATTTTAAAGTTTTATTATTTCAACAAAACATAATAATTTTTAGAATTAATTTTTGATATGGAAAATTTATCTTTTTCTAAATTTTTCTCTTGGCAAATTTCTTGACATTATTGATGATCGTCTCCAAATAATCCATCATGTGATATGATTTTCACTAATTATCATGGATTTTTTTTTTTTTTATCTTTCTGTTGAATAATTTTAATGATTATTACAAATTTTCAAATAATCCATTTTTCGATGATGATAATTACAGAATAAAATAAAAACAGGATGGAATAAAACTAATAAAAACAAAAATTGTAACTGCAAAATTGCAAAGTTTAAAATGAACAAGAAAACAGTAAAAAACCGAAAAACATGAATATTTTTTTTTACATGCAATAACAAATGTTTAAATCTAATTTCAATGACATTTTCACGAATTGATAGCAATTTATTGAATTTCTCATCTTTTTAACTCGGTTATTTGAGTTGAACGGCACATTTGAGGTGTACCGGAGGGCGGGGAATTCTTTATGAGGAGAAATTTGTCCAATTAATTACTACAGACATTTTGCAAATAAATCAAAATCATCGAATCGTAAGTTTTGTAGTTTACCAATGAAAAAGATATAAAACTTTTCTTACTTTTAGAAAAAAATTTGAAAAATTTCCTGAAAATAATCTTTTTTGAAAATCAATTTTGATTTAGGCTAAAAATTTACTAGAAAAGAAAATGTTGAAAATTTTTTAAAAGATTTTATAAGATGATAATAATCATCACTGGTAAATTTATTAAAGTTATATTCATATTTTTATCTTTAACTCATCAAAATATCTGACGAGATATAACTTTTTTGTAATTTTAGTAGTGAATTTATGATAATTATTTTGATTAGTAAATTTTTAAAAATGATATGAAATGATAAAATGTGCAAAAAAGTTTCATCCAGGTGAATCTATCACAATAAAATAACTATAATGATATCCGAAAGTTTTATTGCAATAATATCGAAAAATTACCGCGGCGGAAAAATTTTAATTTTGACTTAATTCCAATTTTTGGTGCTTCATTTATTGCAAATATACACTTTACAAAAAAAAAAAAAAAAAAAAAAAGAAAAAACAAATTTTTGTCCTTTTTTTTTCTTTCTCTTTTCAAGAATTTCGTTTTTTCTTCGCTATCATTGTTAAAAAATTGTTGCTACCATAAAATTATCAAAATATTGAGTTTTTTTTTTTCTTTTCTGGACAAATGAATCAATTTCAAACAATCGCTAAAGCCTTTACAAATCGAATTTGAATGGTTAGTTTCTTTCTTTTTATATTTTATCTAGAAAGTTTTATATTTTTTAAATTTTTGAAGAGCAAATTAATTAATAATTTTGCTAAATGCAGACATGATTTTTTTTCAAATGAGATTTTTGATTATCTTTAAAAGTTAAAAAATTAAGATCAATTTATTGCTATAATACTTACATAACATTTCAAATCTTTTTGCATTCAAATTCTTCCTTTCTCAATATATGATATTTTTATGATTTCTGCGATAAAAGTTAAATTAAATTTAAATTTAACATCATTATCATCATTATCATCATTATCATCATCATTAACTGACATGTGTAAATATAGCGTTCGTTTGTCGCCTTCAAACAACATTTATCATTTTGATCATTGGGAAGTTTGTCATTTCATGTTCAGCAACGCCCGTCATTCCTGACTACCTTTAAATCATTCATTCATCCGTAATCTTACCTTTCTTCCTTCCTACTTTCTCCTTCCTCTTCCTCAATTTCATCGAATATTTTTGGTTAATTATTATCATTCATTATCATTAACATCATTTTTATCAAAGTTTTATTTTCTTCTAAATCATCTTCATCAGTGATAACATCCTTATATAATATTGATATTAGTAATTAATTTTTTGAGTTATTACTATTATTGCTTATTAGTTATTAGTAAATAGTGCTATTGTTGTTCATGATAGTGATTTTGATAATGAAAGCGATGATTTGTGATAATAATTAGCAAAGGAAGCGATATTGTCACGAATGCAGATCAATTTTTGCTACGATATTTATGGAACGACAACAACAACAACAATTGATAATTATATTCTGCACATTACTGATATGTTTAAATCAAGTAACAAGATCTGTAGCTGATAATAAAACATTATATGATTATGATGATATTGTTTACAATAACAATATCAGCAATAGCAGCAATAATACTGATATCAATGATTATCATGTTGCTGATGAAAATTATTCAGTTTTACGATTACATACTAAAGATCTCAATCAATTTTTGCTTGTACAAAAATTGGTCGATTCATCTGTTGATCTCAAAGTAAGTATTCTTTCTTTTTTTTTTTTTCTCTCTATTTATTTTTTCATCTTTCTACTGATTAAAATTTACCTAAAAATTGTACGAAAAATTTTTCCGTCTTTTTTATTTTTTAAATAAAAAAAGAATGAGAAAGAAAAAAAAAAACGAAATAACAATTAAAGATTTATGAGGTTGAACTAGAATAAAAGGAGAAAAATAAATAAGAAAAAAGAATGAGCTCATCAAAAATAAATCAAGAAAAGAAAAAAAAAATAAAATAAAGAGAATTAATTTGAAAGTAATTTTGTATTAAATGAGTTCACATTTTATTTATTAAATTAGAATGGAAAAAGAAATTCTTTTTTTTCTGTTTTTTATAATAATCTAAGAACTATTAATAATTCAAAATACATATACATTATTGTATGAATTACTGGATAAATTATTGAGAGAGTCCGAAAATTTGAATAAATTTTTGAAATTTATAACTTTTAAATTAATATTTTTATTTTTTGCTAAATTAGTTAAGAAAAAGTAAGTGTATAATTCGCCAATTTTATATTTTATTTATTTTTATAATGACTGAATAAATCACAGATAATTTTAAAAGCAGAAATGAAACTCACCAGACAATAATTCGAAACTAAAATTTGCTCTCCAAATAATTTATCAATTAAAAAAATTGAATTAGATTAATTTGATTTTATAAACTAAATTATTATTACCATTACTTCTTTTCTCAGAATTTTGGTTCATCAATAGAAGCCACCATTATTATTGGAATTCGCATACTGAAATATTAAAATAAATTTATGGAGCAATTCGAACCTTCGAAAAAAACAACCAATTGACCCGAAATCGATTATCAGTAGAGGTCAATTAATAGGGCTAAATATATCAATGGATATTTTGTAGGGCTTAGATATTTCTCTGAGAAATCTCCCGCTTACTGTATGCTAATTGTATTACGGTAATGAGTAATTTTTACCAAGATATTTCTTGAAATCCAATATACTTTTACAGAATCTATCAGATTTATAGTTTGTATTAACCTTACATTGCTGTTAGCGATATTTTAAAATAAAAGAAAAAAAATTCGATTTGTTCATTTAAGTATTAATTTAATTACCAAGGACATTTGTGCTAATAGACTTTTTGATGCATTAGAGTTAAATTTTTTAAATGCTTTTAAGTTATAATAGATTATTATGTAGCATTAATTAATTTTTTTGAAAGAAAAGATTGTTTAGTTAATTCTTATCAATGTTCAAAAAATATTTCAAAACTTTACAAATTAGCGAATAAGGCAGCAATTACAAAGGTTTACATTGGAAAAAATCAAATTTTGTTTCCAAGATTTCCTCATCATATTATATGAAGTATTATGTCATTTAAAATATTTCCTCCCCAAAAAAAATGAATGGAAAAATTTCGTGTATTTTTGAAATTGTTCCTGTCCCGATCATTGAGCATTTGACACGAAATTTTTATTCTTGTTTTTATCAAAGAAATTCCGATTGATTGATTCGTTTTCTTTTCTTGTTTTCCTAGGAAATGATTTTTTCTCAATCCTAACTCATTTGATATTGATTAAAATTGAGAAATAATTATATTCAAATTCCATTATTATAATGATAATCATCGAATGATCTTGTTTAGTGTTTAATTTCATTTTGCATATTTGATTGCATTTTCTCAATCCTAATTCATTTGATATATTGATTAAAATTAAGAAATAATTATATTCAAATTTCATTATTATAATGATAATCATTGAATGATCAAACCATTGATCTTGTTTAGCGTTTAATTTCATTTTGCATATTTGATTGCATTTTGCGATTTTGCCATGCAATTTAATAATATGCAATTAGGAATTGAAATCAAAAGAAAAAGTAGGATAAACAAATAAATATATGTAAATAAATAGAATAAAGCAAAGGAAATATCAAATATTCTAAAGAAAAAAACAAAAAAGGAAAGGTATTTTAGAGGAAGAAAATGAAATTTAAAAAATATAAATTAAAATTAAATTAAATCGAAATTTCAGATAAATTTCTGGAAAATAGCACGGAATGTAAATGATTCAAGTGATGTGATGGTTCCGGCAAGTACTATGAAAAAAATCTTGCATTTATTAAAAACGGAAAATATTAATGTGACTATTACTATTCCTGATGTTGAACGGTTATTATTTCGTTTTTTTTTTCTTTTTTTTCCTTGAAATTTCATTTTTATGAATTTAATTTCATTTCTAACCATTTTTATTGTACAACAACAAAAAAAGTTACGTATGAAAGTGACAATTTATATGATAATTATAATTTTAAAAAAAAAATGAAATAAATGACGAAAAAAAATTGTACAATTATTTGATTGAAAAGAGAAATTTTTAAAATTTAACATTTTGTAATTAATTTTGCTTTAATGTAATTTAGTGTAATTTTTCTTTCGTTTCTTCGAAAGTAATATTTAATATCATTTACCATAATTTTTTTAAAAAATATGATGCATGATTTAGTTGTTTATTGTTTGATATTTTGATTGTTTATTTGAAATGAAATTTCAATAAATCGTTTCTTTTTTCTAAAATTTAAGTTATAAATATTAATTACTCGATATTTTACAATATTTGTACTATTGTTATTTATTATCAATTAGAAATTTCTAACTTAAAATGAAATGATTTGTCATTTTGTTACAACACCAATCATTGTAATTTAACACTATCATTTGAAAAGTTGTTATATTAAAATTATTTCAATCAGATAATTTTAAATGATTTATTTAATGAATAAGAAATTTTGAAAAAAGCAATGCTACAATAGTATTCTTTTAGATTTCTGTTACTAGACCATAACTTTTTCGGAATTTTGTAAAATTTTTTTTCCGAAATTCATCAATTTCTCAAAGAAATTGCTAAACTTTTTTCCCGTTTTTAAAATTCATTGAGTTTTTTTCAATGTATTTTCCATTTTCTTAAGCACTTTTTTTTTAAATTTCTTTTTCTTTCATACAATTAATGGTGGGGGAAAGAAAAAATGTAGAAATGACATATTGTATATTTTGAAATTGCGCGAAAAAATAAGTGATTGGAATATTTTATTTGTAATTATTTGAAAATTTGAAAATGAATAAATATTAGCAAAACAGTAAGTTTGACATTTAATGCAAGCAAAGAACTATTACATTTTTTAAATAATAGATTTAAAAAGTTAGAAAATTCTGGAAATTCCAAATATTTATAAAAGATATGTTTATTTAATTTGATATAAACAGCATTGTCAAATCGTATAAAACGAAACAGAATTAATTAATTTATTTTTTTTCTGGTACAGGTTTTGTTTTTTTCTTCTTTTTTCTGTTGAGTATTTTTGTGTAATTTTTGAAGAAAAAGTTTGTCTACCTGCCATTAATTTGTTTATTATTCAAATTTTTCGTCCGCAGTGATTTGTCCACAATTTGCTTATCATTAAATCTTTCATCTGCATCATTATCATCAAATCTTTCATCCACAATTATCTACCGACAATTTGTTTAACACTAAATTTCGCATCGATATTTATTCGTTCACAATTTATTTATCAACAAATCGTTCATCTACATTTATTTATCCACAATTTATTTATCACCAAATATATTATCATCTAATTTCCTGTTCGTAATTTATCAACAATTTTCATTTTTATACTAAAATCTATCTATTCAATATGTCCTTCTTATTCCTTTATTTAAAAAAAAAAAAAAAAAAAAAAAAAAGAAAACAAAAAAGCAGAGAACAAAATTTTTGAAATAAATTTTGAAAAATGAATATGATGAATGGGAAAAGGTATGATTTAAAAAAAAAAGCTGTTTTTAATTTTTTTTAATTCAACAGAAACTTGTTTTTTTTTGTCTAATAAACATTAATCATGTAATAGTATTTAACTTAACATTGGAATGACTATTTTATGGCAATAATGATAATAAGATAAGTGAGAGAATTGATATTGATAGATGGAAAAATAAATGAGAATTGAAGAAATATGAATTTTTAATTGAAGAACATGCCAATGATAAACTATTAAAAAAAAGAAAAAATATCTGAAACTGTTACTAATGTTAGTTTTGATTTAATTAATTTCAAAAATTAAACGATTTTGATGCCATCATATTGACACATATCAAGTTTTCAGGAGAGAAAAAAAAATGCATCTTTATCAAATTTACATTATCGGAAAATGTGAATTAAAAAGCATTAAGATCAGTTACTTGTTGTTGTATAAATTAAATAATTATATTTAAAATACATTTTGAATTATTTGGAATCATTTCTTCTATCATAGTTCTACCATTTATTGTAATGTAAATTATTAGCTACAAATTATAAAAATCCAATTAAATTATACGATATTGAAAAAAGAAGATTGAAATTTCGTAATTAAGTAAGAAAAAAATTTATTTTAATTGCTTTCTTAAATGTTGAATAGAAAAGTTAAAATTTCGAAATCTAAAATAAA
This sequence comes from Onchocerca lupi, assembly GCA_028564675.1. Classification (NCBI taxonomy): domain Eukaryota; kingdom Metazoa; phylum Nematoda; class Chromadorea; order Rhabditida; family Onchocercidae; genus Onchocerca; species Onchocerca lupi. The sequence goes on from JAOVVO010000271.1 coordinate 23,182, forward strand.
TAGTATATAATTCTAACTTTATTTTTTCCTCTTCAGTTTGTAGACTTTTTTTCAATACAATAATTATAATAACGAGGAAAGATGACTTAAATTAGTCAGATTATTTTAGCCTACAGTATCTTCTATTTCAGATTAATTATAAAACAAAAAGAAAACAAAGAGAAAAAAAAATTCATCTTCGAGCACCTTCGTTATCGGGATGATTCGAGATCAAGTTCGAGATCAACCACTGATTCTACCAAATATGACTTCTATTCATACGGTTCATACAAAGAAATGCTGGAATGGTTACGATCCTTGGCCAGGAAATATCCGAATTTCGTACGGTATATAACAATTGGAATATCTCATGAAAGACGTAACATTGATGGTTTAGAGGTTTGTAATAATTCAAATCGTTGCAAATATCCTGTTAATTTATATCGAATTTTGATAATCGTAAATTTCGATCAATATTAAATATGCGAAGATCTTAATCATGCTATCATATCTTTCTAGAAGTATTAATTCAGAAATTCGGAATATTTAAAATCACAGAAAAATTTTAAATTATGTTGATTGAAATGAATTTATCTCTTGTAGCACAAAATTTATCCTTTTTTTTTTAAAGTTCATCGTTTCTTGTAAAATTATATTAATTTCAATTTTGCTATTCTTCGGTTTTTTTAAATTAAAAAAATGCAATTTTTTAAATGCAAGAATGTAACAGGAAAAAAGATGAAGTTTTTATTGTTCATTACAAATAACTTGAAAAGAAGAGTGAAAAAAGATTAAATGTTTTACTTACTAATTTTGAAAATTCCTTTATTTCTTATTTCTATTCACGAATAATATAATTTATTCAACTAAAAATTGTAAATAATTTGTGAAAATAAATGACTTTTTCAAATTTCTTTTTAATTAACAATAAAATAACTTTTTTTTTCAAGATTTATGGTTTTGTTTGAAATTTAGTTTCGACACAATTAATTTCGGCTAATTAATTTTTGCAAATGAATAAAATGACAAATTTATAAAAAAAAAAAAAATGTTACAAAATTCGATTTTTGTTTTTTATCAAAATTTTTGCGCTTTTTTTCTTTGTTAATCCTTTTCTTAGATTACACCGAAATGTCCCTTTTATTTTTTTCTCCTTTCATCTTTTCGCTCCCGATTAATTGCCATTTATTTCTCATCTATCCATTTATCTATCTATCCTTTCACTCGAATTGATAAGAAAAAAAGTTTGAAGACAAAAACTTGTCCAAATTTTTAAACAAAAGTAATTATCACATGGTCATTGGTTAATTTGGTGTATGAAAGATCAAAATAGGATGCGAATGAAACGATTTCATCGTAATAATTTTCTTTTCTTTTTTTTTTTTTTTTTTTTAGAAATGTCAATGATGTGTAAGAAATGCATAATTTTGTGTGTGAAATTTACTGAAGAAAGAAAAAACTAATTAATGTCTTTCATTTAATTAATGACTTTCAATGATAGTAAAATACGATAAGGAAACAGACAAAGATTTAAAAAACAAATTTCAAAAAAAAAAAAAGAAGTATTCTAAAATATTGCAACAATCATTAATTAAAGATACAACTTTAATGATAAAAATTATCATTTGTGCCTTGCTTATCTAAGAATCTGTAAAATGAAGTTTATTGAAGTAAGAAAAAAAAATATTAATTAATGACTTTCAATGATAGAAAAATACAGGTAGAAAATAGACAAAGATTTAAAAAACAAACTTCAAAGAAAAATACTCCAAAATGTTGCAACAATCATTAATTATAGGTAGAACCTTAATGATGAAAGTTATCATTGATGCCTTAATTATCTAAACAATCAAATTAAAACGACAAACTACAAAGAAAAAAAATTAATTTTAAAATTTTCTAATATTTCCTAATAAATTTTTAATTGAAATTATGTTAATAAAGTATTTTCGACAAAATTTTTTTTTTTTTTTCAAAGCAAAATACAACAAAGCACAATTTCTAGACATTAACAAAAATTTCTATTTTTATTTTTGCAAAGTCGTCGAACAATTTTTTTTTTAATTTTGCAAATTCCTTTTAATATTTTAAAAGTTACTGAATTTTCAGTTGCAATCGATAAGAGTAATTTTGGATGATTTATATTGGCTGACAATTCTTTGCAAATTGATCTTTCGAAATTTCACTCAAATTAAGAATGCTTATTACATTTCAAAATTTTAAATGATAATATCTTCAAGTGATATTTGCTTTTAGCTTATATCTGCAGTACTAATAATAGTAATAGAAATAATCATAACAATTATAATAATAGTTTTATTAAATCTTCTTTTAAATTTTCATAGATTATTCTTTTCTTTTCCCCAAAATTTCACAAATTTCTTTTTTGAATTTTCAGACAAATTTTAAAAAATTCATTTGAAAATAATGAAAATAAAAATTTTCAGATTGGTGGAAATAATCAGTCTAAACGGGTATTCTGGATTGATGGTGGTATTCATGCACGTGAATGGGCAGCACCACATACAGCCTTATATTTTATTCATCAATTAACATCAAGATATGGAAATGATGAACAAATTACGAAATATGTTGATGGATTGACCTGGATCATAGTACCATGCCTGAATCCTGATGGTTACGAATTTACGCGATCTTCAACCGATCCAAGTGTTAGTTAGTAGTTTATGAAAGGAAAACAAAAAAAAAAAAAAAAATTTTTTTTTTTTTTTTAATTTAATTCCTTTTTTTACTTCTTTTTTTTTGACAATTTATTTATTTATTCAAAATTAATTGAATGACAAAATGATTGAATAGATCTATTGATAAAAATTAATTCAATTTAATCCATTTCTAATTTTTTCATTCAATTTTATTAACATAGGAAACCAGAAGTGATAAAAAAACACAAGCTGTTTTTTCATCAAAAATGATCTAGAATATGGCATCAATCTTGTTTTTTTTTTCTTTTTTTTTTCACTTCAAATACATATATTGTCAGAACATTGCAAAATTCTTTGCATAGTAATGGATAGGATTCTTTAGATAATAGCTAAATTATAATGCAATTCAATTGATGTTATGTATGTCACGTAATTAGTGTTACGTATGTCACGTACCGGAACAGACGTATGGTTTTGACTTTGAAACGTGAAAATGTAAAAATTTTTTGCTTCAGATTCGACTGTGGCGTAAAAATCGTTCTCCATTGGCTTGTCAAAAGGATGAATGGGGATACAAACGTTGCTGTCGTGGTGTTGATTTAAATCGAAATTTCGATTTTCATTTCAAAGGTAATTCAAAAATTAACAGAATATAAATATTGATCTAAATGACTTTTGCTTAAAATTTAAAAATTTCGCTGAAATTCAACAATGTTACATTAATTTTCTGATCAGATTAATTTATCATTCAGCTCTTGTTCTGTTTGAAAAAAAAAACATATTGTCATTCAAATATGAAATTATAAGTTTTTTGCAATTGGAATCAAATTTAATAATTGCAAAAATAATAATTTTAATTTTGCAAATCTTAGAAAGTGGTTCAAGTGACGATCCATGTGCCGAAACTTATCAAGGTAAAGCACCTTTCAGTGAACCAGAAACAAGGTTTGTTTGTTAATCACAGGCTACACGATTTCAGTTTTGATAACAAATTAAAATTTAATTTCGAAATATTTTCTCTCAATCGACAGTTGAAATTCTTTTTTTTTTTTCTCAAGTTTAAAATATGTCAGGCTGTCTTATATTTATTCTATTATTATATAGATCTTTTATTATTCCTCCAAACTGCAAAAAATAGAAATGGAGCGAATTGTTAATGTACCAAAATTTTATGATATCATATCAGATCGCTTACAATTAATTTCTGTCACAGTTGGCTGTTTTAAAATTTTAAGAGTAACGTTGAAAAATTCATAAATCTTTTTCATTAATTTAATCCCACCTTTTTACACCCTTTCCTCTATATATTATGCGAAATCAACCTCTATATCCTATCATTATCATTCTTGAATTTCCATTTTATCATTTGCGAAAACAAATTAATAATTAGCGATCGCTAAACATCACCTTTAAGAGCTGTACGTGATGCCGTATTGTCAAATCGCTACCGTGGTCGTATTGATGCTTTTGTGACATTGCATACTTACTCACAACTTTGGATCCATCCATATGGTCATCGCAAAGATACCTATCCTGGTGATATACAGGATTTGGTCAGCTTTGTTAATTTTGAAATTTCCAAATTTTATCCGAATAAACAAACCCTTTGTATTAACATTATTCAAATTCTTTGGATTATGTCAATTAATACGAAGAAACACCTTCAAAAGAGAAAGAACTCATTCAAATAATAAAATCTTTGGTAACTATTCCACTTTCACTTTTTTTTTTTTAAATTAATTAACGTAAATTCGACGATACTTTAATTCAAATTTGAATTCGTTTATTTAGAATCAATAAAGAAAAAAATTTTAAACAAAAATTTATAAATAAGAATTTAATAACAATTATTAATTGATGAGGATAAGTTTAAAAGTTGAAACATTAATTATTGATTTATATCATTCAATTGTCGTGAAAGATAATAATTTTCTTGGTTAGTTTCTTTGTTGGTAACACAGTATGTTATAGATAATAATTATTCAAAGAATGATATCTTTGATGGAAAGTTTATCGATGTTGAATTGTTTAACGATAATTGATAAGAATATTGCTCGATAGTTGGAATATAGAGTTTTTTTTTTCTGATTACTGATAGTCGGGATATTTGTAGAGAGAATAATAGCGATATTTTCTGGGAGAATGGTTGATGATTGAGGAATGTTGGATGAGTACTGAAGGAGTATCATTCGCCCGCGTAATTTAAATCAGTTCTGAGTCAAATATACTTTTCTTCCAATCAATAATAATCCTTTTTAAAGGATATTTCTTTATCATATTCCCATCATTTACATAAGCTAGGTTATGAGATCGGGAGCATTTGCATGTAAATTAGTTCCCAATAATATTTACTATTGAAGATAAAGTTTGATAATCGTTGTCGTGAATATTTCTAAATCGTAGTTAAGTGATGTCGATCAATAGCAAAATACCACCAGTGAGTCTAGGCAAGTTGAGCTTCGAGTCGAGTTGGGCTAAGTTGAGTAGAATTGAGGTGGTTGAGTCACGTCCATACCGTATTATATAATCCTTATTTGAAAAAGATAGCTATTTTCTTAATACAACCAAATTTACACGTGTTAATTAGAGATGAGAGTGGTTTACATTATACACCGGAAACTGTTAAGATCCAATTACAACATAAGCATCGTAACAAGATCTGATGAGAATGTGAATTTGGACAAAGATGGAAATTTAGATAAATATTGTAAATGATTGATGGTAAAGGCATTTCCTGTATGACAGAAATACAGAGATATTAGCATAGATAAAAACAGAAAAAGCATGGGAAATAAATCTAAGGAATGTAAATATCAGTTAAATGATTCACAATATTGGTTAAATTCCTTTACAATGAGGAATTTATTTATTTATTTATTTGATATTTGGTTGGAGTCTAGCGATATCGGAATTCGTGACAATCGCAAACAAAGATGAGAATTACATTAGATATCGTAACACTCATTTCTATTTATCTTGAATGATGAATCATGTAAGAAATACTTTCGCAATACAATATTTTGATTATTTGAATATATTTATGGTAAAATTATTTCGGTCCTTTCCGACATTAATGCTCTTGTTGCTGTTGAAGTACGAAGTTGGCAAAAAGGCAACAAATGCACTCAGCAAAATTTATGGCACGAAATATGTTGTTGGTAGTGGAGCCGATACATTATGTTAGTTTATTTCTCTTCCTGAGAGTAATCAAATATTTTCATTTTTTCTTTTTTTTTTTTTTTTTCAAATTTATCAACCTTACTCCATTTTCGAAATTATCCAACTTTATTATTATTATGTGATTTTCCGACTTATTTGCTCAACTATTATGTGTAAAATTATTGAACAATTAACTATTTAGCATTTTATTGCTTAAAAGATAAATTTAAACATGGGAAATTTGACCAGTCCAGAAAAAATTATGAAAATTTGAATGTTTACTTAGATCCGGCATCTGGTGGTTCCGAAGATTGGGCGAAACAAACAGCAGGCATAAAATATGTATACTTATTGGAATTACGACCTGATGAAAAAAGTGTGTTTTAAATAGTTTACTATAACAGTGCAAATTGTAAAATTTATTGATATTACTGAATTTTCCTATCATATCATTTACAAAAGATGTATTTTTTCTTTTTACCATATATTTATTAGGACTATAATGTTACTGAATGATTAATTACTCGACATTTTACTATTTATCAAATTAGCTGATTATAGAAATTATGATAGATATTGGTTTCAATAAATACTTTCAAAAACAATACTTTTAATATTGTTAAGCTTAATCATATTCGTTGCATGTAGATTGATAAGGTTAACCGGAAAATTCTATAAACTGCAACTTATATAATTCCATTTCAAAGACTGGGATGGATTTATCTTGGATGAACGACAATTAATACCAACAGCAACCGAAACTTGGGCTGGCATACGAGTAGTTGCCGATGCGGTGATCGAAAGAGCACATCGAAAAAATGCCAGAATTAATGGTAGTAAGAGAATTTCCAAAATTCCTGTTTATTGGAGAAATAATGCTAGAATTGGATAATGAAATAATTGATATATGACGTTTAAACATGTATGCATCATTACTTTCGAGATTTTGGAAAATTCTGGACAAAAACTTTCTCAATGATTTCATTTCTGATTGAGATAAATGAAAAAATTTTGCATAAAATTTTGAATAAGAAAACACGGATATTTTTAAGATAAAAAAATAAGAGAGAATAAAAATTGAACTTGATAATTTTGTAAATGACACCAAAAAACTTCATTTTTTCCTCTTTTTTTTTTTTTTTTTTTTTTTTTTTTCAAATTCGTTATCGTTATCTATTAATGTAAAATATCTAAGTCAAGATGAAAAGTAATTTATAATTTATCGATTGTATATAAATCTCATATTTTCTTTTCCATCTTCACCACTGAATGCATATAAATATCTATCTTCATCGTTTCATCTACTAGATACATAAATCTGATCAAATGAATCAAAAATTTTGCATGTAATTGTCAGGAAAAATGAAAGCTGCATGCAGTATAACAAGCTATGATAATATCATCATATGCCGCACATTTTTATGAATTTTACTAGATTTCGAGTATTGTTTATTTTTTTTTGATGTTATTCGCAGTCTTTTTCTGTGCCATATTTGCAATCATTTTATTAATTAAAAACATATCTAAATGTTTTTAAACAACATGCCAGTATTAGTTAACTTCTCTTCGAAGCTATGTAGAAAACGGTAAGAAAAGGAAAACTTTTCGGATATAACGGGATTAGTCCAATACCTTAACTTGATAAGTGCAAGAAGAAAGTGAAAATTTTTTCAGTTCGAAACTGAAAAAAAAAAAATTCGAAATAGTCTGATTCAAAAAGCATACAGCATTTTTGTATTTTCTTTTCCATTTCCTCTATCTTTTGCTATTTAAATTAGTACTAACCGCTATCTTCAATTTTTCTCTCATATTTCTTCTTTACTTCTTTCTATTTCATTTCATTTAATACTAATATTTGGCGTAATTCCCATTCAAACTTTTGCTTTTTCTAAAAAAATTTACTCTCATTTTGGAAATTTTCTAAATTCCGTTAAAAAAATTTTTCTTTAGGCACCGTTAAACAAGAATATCGCTTCGGAAATGGTACTACCGGATCATGCTATGATTTACGTCATGCATGCAAACGATGGGTCCGGGAAAAAGAATCAATCTGCCAAACGGTACCAATTTTCATGAGAGAGCAGTGTGCCTATTCTTGCGGTCACTGCTAACAACAAAGCTGAAACAAGATGGCTAAACAAATTCTTTCAAGTATGAAAATAAGCATTTGTGCTTCTCATAAATAGAATGTGTAACAAGAAATACAATAAATTAAAGTAATTTTTAAATATCAAAACTATCAATTTTGTATTGCACGTTATCAAAATTATTACAGAAAATAATTGTTAGACATTAAAACGAAATAATTTACTTAAAAAGCGATCCTCTTCTATATTTTAAATTCAGCTATATTTTCTTCCTTTTTTTTCTAAACTATCAAATGATCGGAAATGTTTCGGATTATCACATATAAAGTCTCTCAGACAGAGTAAATCTGGTTCCGCAATTAGATTTCTGTATTCTAAATTAAGAATGATAGATTACATTATAGAATATGCGATCTTGATTCAAATATTTCAATAACAGGATTAACTTACTAAAGGAATTAAATTAATTAATTTTGGAATTTTTACCTCCATTGATAAAACCAAATATCAATGACCACACAAGGCTTTAACAGTAGCAGGTTCCATCAATTTTGGATCTATTGAACGATGCACTGCAGATGAAACAATTTCATCGATTAGCGAAAGCGCAATTTGTTCATCCGTCAAATGGCGCCATAAATTCTGCCGTAAAAAGCAACAGTCCACCTGTCAATTGTTCGAATTTTAATTTTAAACATAAAATGATTAAATTAAATGAATTTGAAGAATGATCAAATTTAATTTATTTATTTCTTTTCTTTTTTTTTCTTTTTTTAGTACTGCTCATCATCCCAGCATTATATACAAATGCAAAAATATTTCCATATTATTCTTGCTGTGGTTAGCGAGGAATAAAAAAAAAAAAGCTGAAAACCTGAATTTGCTGTAAAGCAAATCTAGAAAAAGTTTGTAGCCGAACACATTCAAGAAAGGATTTCAAAGCAACATTAACAATTGCCGTTAAGATTGACATTCGATTGAACTGCAAATTTCAAGTGTTTGAGGATCAAAATTATTTAAAAAAGGTAAAAATCTTACAGAAATCCTTAGCGTAGTGCTAAATTAAAAACTGTCATTGATAAATACAGTAATGCTTAACAAAAATATCTAATCTGTGAGAATCAGTTACTTCAGATTGCTTTGAAATCCCTACGATAAAGCGGTAAACATTATTAGAAATTCTTACTTTTTTTTTTTTTTGAAATTCATCTTTTTATTGTTTTTCCGCATTTCTATTGTGTCTTCCTAACATGTTAATTTATACAAATAACTTCTCTAACTTTCATGAAATCCATAACAAAAAATTACAATATTAAAATGTTTACCTCCACATTCGTACAAAAATCTATTCTTTCGGACCATAACTTATCCAAAGTTGAACTTATTGAGCATGTGTCGAATGTTCGCCTTGAATGTGAACGCGACGAATTACTTTCCAACAGTCGTTCTTTACGAGTACCCTCATCCATCTGAGAGAAAAATTCGAAATTTATTCTACTACCGAGCTGATTTGGCAATCATAACAAACATGATTATATATCAGTCAATGAAGGCTTATGATGCCTTTAATTATATATTTCAATTCATTGATATCTGCTTAGGTTTCTGGAAAATTTTTCGTTAACTAACAGAATCCTTGCGAAATTTTCGTAAACTAACAGGATAATAATCATTTTAATGAAATTTAAAAGAAATTAAAACATAATAAACGGATAAAAAAAAATTAACAAAAACGGGGAACAAAAAGTATTCATCACGCTTTGTTAATTAATTATCAGCTTAAAAATAAGTTTGCAGAATCGGTCGTTTCACAGTATTATCAGCAGCAGTTACTGTATTTCAGCAGTATGATAGTCTTCTGGAGAAGATTGATTATATCATTTATCATACTGTTCACTTAATCCATTCACTGATTACATTTATTCTAACACTATTCTCTCGACTTGATGAAAACTTTTGCAGAACTGATCAATTGCATTTCAGCATCAAACATTACTTAATAATTCCTCACACTATAATGAAATATTTGCATTAGCACTTACAAAAGGCTTAATAGCTGAATCAATAGCAGCTAAATCATTGATAAAATGCTTCACAGCTGATCGGACCGCTGTTGGTTCAGCACAATTTAACCAGTCTCGAGATTCAATACTACGTGTTAGAACCTTGAAAAAATAAATCCTGAGGTGCATAGAATCACACTCTTTCAGTACTTCAAGAAAAAAAAGAAAGAAAAACATGAGAGCAGCATCCACATTACTACTAATCTGACGTAAATAAATACTACGAAAATGAGCAAATACCGTTCAACGGTGCAAAATTATAGAAACCTTATATACGACGAGCATCATAGAACAAAGTGCTTTTAGATTTACAGAATGGAATTAAGTTAAGTAAAACCGAAGGCCTTTTTCTCATACTAAAAAACACACAGAAGAATGATTTCCAAAAAACGAAATTAAATGAACTAAATTAAGAAAAAAGAAAAAATTCGCCGGATCAGAAAACTTTCTTATAAAAGTAAGATAGCTACATCTGCTCTTGCATATTTCTTTTCTATCAAATTTATGCAATATAAAACAATTTTAAGATTCAAGAACATACCTCAGAAGTATTAATCCCCTGAAAGTAGACATAATATTTCAAAAGTTCATATGCAGCTGTACGTAAACGCACTCTTACTCTCTCAACCGAGGTTAAACGCGACTTTTCTCCTTTTTCTCTCTCTGCTACCAACCTAAAATCACTTTTTTTCCTTTTTAATTGATTCGTGCTAAACAAAAAAATCTTTTAGAAACTGACTTATGGACAATTTAATGAAAGGAGATGAGTTAAAGCGCTTTTCCCAGAAGTTCAATGGCTTAGAAAACAGCATAAAAAGAAGGAACAGGGATAGTAATTATGGGGAAGAGTATCATTCAATAAAGAAATCACATATTTTAACTTAATAGCCAGTTTACATTACATTTCAAGCTAACTACCAGGATATATGTTAAGATGTTGGCATAACATGCAATAGGATTCATTACTAAGAGAAAAAGAGAGCTCAAAACAAAGGTAAGCAAAACTTTAAATAAATGAGACATTAAACATAAATTAATTAGTACTTGATTGGATTAAATCAAAAATGAATTATTTTGATCTTTTTTTTCTTGTCTAATACAACTTAAAATTGAAAAAAAAAAAAAAAGGAAAAAAACAGGAAAAAGCGATCTGAAAAATGAACTAAGTAAAAACCAAAATGAAACTATTTATAAGAACCTGAATTGCTCCTGGCATAAATTCATGATATAAACCACTGAATGATTTTCGATGTTGATGAAAAATTGTGCCAAAACGATATAAACAACAGGTAATGATGGCGCCGTTTGACTCATAACATCACAGCATTTCAGACCTAATTGCGCTATTTCACCCAGAGATTTTACAACCAATAATTCGTGAACATCAATACCAAAACCAAGTGAAAACTGAACTGAAAATATAAAGGATAATCATGAAAAATTAATAGAATTTGAAATATTCCCAGCACAAGATACGATATAAGTTGCTGAATGATACTTGATGTTCACGTTTTTGGTAACTAGAAATTTTGAATTAAGAAAAAAATGGAAGTTCAGTAGAATACAGACATAATAATATGCCAGACTGAAAGACACAGTTAGCAAATATTGAGTTAGCTCTCCATATAGAGACTTCTTTAAATATAGTTAAGATTAATAAGGTTTTCTAAAACTCCACAACTTATAGAACAAATCCCTGCAGAGAATCGTTTGGAGATTATATTTAATATTGCGGTGTGTTATTATATTCTCAAAGCCGATGCTCGATATTTTGATTTAACAACTTGTTTCAAAAACTAGACGTGATAAAAAAATGTAACTATTCTTGAATATCCAAAACATCGAAAGAAGTGAAATAATAGTTTAAAAAAATTGGATGTAACTGCATAAGTAACTGCATAAGAATTAAACCGATAAAGATTGATAAGAGTTCGACCGAATAGCAATATCTATAATTCTTCAATCGTCATTTAGCGTCTCAATTATAAATAAACAGGGATTACTTAATAATCTCATTTAAATATTTGATAGAGATCTGACGGTAGCAAATCCGGATTACCAAGATGTTTGAACCTTAAATAAAAAAAATTCGCTCGCATAATTTTGACAAAATATTGGATATATTTGCTATCAATCTAACCAACTTGTTGGTTAAATTGTCAACAATTGCAAAAAATTGGAAAATTTTTCTAAAACCTGAAAAAGTGAATTGATTTCCTACTAGAAATACAAAGGGAATTACCTTGATCAAGTGATGAAAATGTCATATCAGAAGCGGTAAAAAGAAGAAGAGATGCAAGGGCCGTTTTGATTTGTACAAGGAGAGAATGTTCCAATCGTGAAATTAGATCATTCAGCATTGACGTATTCGAAAAAGATGTCCCCGGTGAAGTTAGTTCTTCTTGAATCTAAAATATTTTCGTCCTAAGACAATAATTTTTGATAGCCAAAAATATTTCTTTTGTTTTGAAGACACAGGGCGCCATGAATTTAAATTAATATTTAAAAAACTAGCAATTAAATAAGCAAATATTCAATAAAACGTCTTCATTCTTAGCAGAAAAAAAAAGAAAATAAACCTAAACCTGTCGCAAGGATGAACCAACACGCTCCAAAACTTGGTTTTGCGCAAGTTCTATTTCGTGTTTTGAAACGATATTTAACATTGAAATACATAGTGGAAAATAATCCATACCTATAATAGAAATTTATGAATTGAAATACAATGAAGCGAAAATTGAAATATTTTTAAAAAAAACCAGAACACTAACCATATTAATTTTTTACTATTAAAAAGAGGAAGGAAGACTTGAACAATATTAAGAATTCAAAAAATTAGAAAATTGGATTAAAGTAATTAAAACACAAAAATTAACCACGTATAAGCTGGTTACATGATGACATGCGCCTATAAAAACGATCAAGTGCCCGCACAACAATAGCGCATTCAGCAGCATCTGTTTCTTCCAAAAACCTCATCCTAATAATTTCTTCAAACTGATTCATTAGCGAATCCATTAATTCAATTATATTGCCTGTAGTTACCTGAAAACAGAAAGATCTTTAAATTCATCATTAGCTTCTTCAAATCCATTGGAATATTAAATTTTTTTTTCCGAAGTAAAATACAAAATTTTTTGAGGAAAAAAGAATTTTCATCTTCAGCATTTAGTAAATTTTGTTAGATCAGATATAACTATATAATAACTTCCTGGAAAACATCGATAATTTAGCTGTAGAACTATTCTGTTCAGATATAAGTAACAACGGATTTTACAAAAAGAATATTTTGTAAGCATAAGATATTGCAACGTCTATTTTCCATATAAAAAACAGACGCTGCAATATCTTATGCTTTCTAGATGAGATGATAAGATCAATACCAACGAAGGTGAGAAAATAATCAACAGCATGAAGAGAACACGGATTTGAAACACAAATTCCAACCTGATTCGGGAAAAAACGCTGACTAATTGTTGTGGCCAATGACAGATCGGTTAAGAAGGTGCTGCAACAATTATCCACAAATTCCAGAACGTCTGCTGTATCCTAAAATGATCATTTGAGTAGAAATTTTATAAATTTCAAACACATGGAAAAAACCTACTGTAGTGAAAGAAACCATAATAAAAATATTCCAAGTATTTTTTTTCCCACTTATCCGTAGATATTTGAAAAACAAAAAAAACTACTATTTGAAAAACAAAAAAACTACTGTTAGTAGTGAAAGAAACTTCAACTAAATTTCATTACAAACCTGTCTCAGCGTTCGCATTGCTGTAAGCTGGTCATTTAAATTACGCTTGCAACTGGCCAAAAAATCATTGTAAACAGTCGACGACTGAATACCTAACTTTAGAAGTAAAGTTATGGCTTCCGGAAGTTCATCAGATGAAATAAGGCAGCCACAAACGATTTGTTTCAACTGAAAGAAAATTGAATAAAATAATAAATGGTATGTAAGATAGAAAAACATATTATAAATAACAGAGTGAGCCGCAAAAAACTCGTTAGGAATTGAAAGATCCACTTAAACTAGCTGAAAAAAATGGAGTTGCTGGAAGCATCAGAGTACTAGATATCAGGTGAAACTCTCTACTTTTCTTGTAAAGAATAGTTTTGGCTAAACTTATCATCTCTGCAAATGCAAAAAGAAAAAAAAAATTTCCCGATCCTATTACAAATCACATAGCATGACTTGCTTTTATATGTTAACTTATATTACTCATCATCAAGCGATCATCAATATTTCTAAGCTAAAAAAATTACAAATTTTAAAGTTTTGATTGAATTACGATTAACCTGATCTTCAACTGTTTCCATTATAATAATTGTTTCATCGTATATATCAGAAATGGAAGGTAAATCCTTGCAAAGTAAAAGAGATGGTCGTGCCTTTGAATAAATTTTCACTGCTTCTTCATAATTCTTCTGTTCGACCAAGTTCTAGTAAACAAAAATGAAAAAAAAAAGTAAATGATAAACATTCGATAGTTTAAAAAAATTCAAAGAAAATTTTAAGTGACTCACTTGTAATTTTTGCGGTAAGCATAACAAAAACTGTAAGCTTTTCACTTTCTTATTAGCGTCAGATAGCTGCGATACATTTGCACGATGTTTGCTGAATGCTGAAGAAAGGTCCTTCGATAGTGTTGCTATTTTGCTCATTCGCTTCGACAGGCTTTCCATTTTCTGAAGGAAATTTACAAATAAATAAATGTGAACATTAAGAGAAGGCAAAAACTATGAAATTATTTCCATATAAAGAAAGAAGGAAGAACATATATTCCGCAATGTAATTTCACAAAAAGCAAAGTATAAATTAACTCTTGGCATCATGAATTTTTCTAATCCTGTACCAAAACCCATAAGGTTAAAAAAGAAACATAAATATTTAAGGCCGTGCAATCAATCATCCAATATAATAATAGTATTCGCTGCTACTTCGAACTTTTACTTTCTTATAATTCTCCCATTTTTCAATTTTTTTCTTTTTTCTTTCTAATTAGAAAATACTTAAGTCCCTACTGAATCGAAAGTTGTCAGAGGACGAAAACCTTGTGGATAAAGCATAAAACTATCATAAAAACGAAGTTTGCAAATTAAACCTAAATTATCTTCAAAATATTCTGAACAAGAAAATGTTCAGAATTTCAACTATAATATTCCCAAATATCAGAAGGTATTCGGAGACCATAAATGACTGAAATATTTGAGCTTAGCTCACTTGGCCCATTTCCATGAAATCACTTTGCATTTTCTTCACTGTACTTGTTGCTGTAAGAAATTTGTTGTAGTTTTCGTAGACAAGCTGTTGCATTTCGGAGTCAAGCCGTCTAACCTGAAGAATTATTCATCAGAAAAATCGAGAATACCACATAATCAAGTTAACAATTCATTTAAAATTGGAAGAAATGAACATAATTTTTTAAATCCTTTTCTCAATCAAAATTCCAAAGAACTACCACTATGGAACATATCTTACTAAAAGACTACATAGTGAATCTATTGATTAAATCCATCGTAAAATTTTAATAAATGAAACAAATTTTTAAACGTCCGAAATTCGAATTTCCTCCAAAAATAGATGAAACCTAAATCTTGGAATTTTTGAGCATTTCTTGCCATAAATTAAACTTTCAAATAACTAACATTATGGACCATATCTTCTTCCACCTGAACCAATTCATCTAAATTTTTCTTCCGAAATAAATCACTTAGATATGCTTCACTATTGAAATTTATCGAATTAATATCCAACGGATCATCCTTGCCTTCGTCTCCTATCTTGTCACCATTCATTATT
This sequence comes from Onchocerca lupi, assembly GCA_028564675.1. Lineage (NCBI taxonomy): Eukaryota > Metazoa > Nematoda > Chromadorea > Rhabditida > Onchocercidae > Onchocerca > Onchocerca lupi. The sequence goes on from JAOVVO010000271.1 coordinate 38,939, forward strand.
TCATTCCCTATAATCCTGAAACTGTTCTTACTAATTTGGGCTAAAATAATGCAATCAAGAACTCTGACGTAATTTGTAAGCAATTGCAAATCAAAGCAGAACTAACAAGCAAATAATCTTTAAGTAATAATCAATGAGCAATAATAAAATAACTCAATAAAATGATCAAGAAAATAATTTATAAACAACGACGAATTCAATTGCACGGTAACTGGAGAAGTAAAATTGTAGTGATTATATGACGAATACAATAGCTTTTCGAAGGAATAACCGATATAATAACTCTAGAAAAATATATCAATTATCAAATCAATTTATACGGAACTAACAATAGTTAAATTAATTCAATGATCCACAATAGCTAAAACCGTGAAATTTATCAGAAAAGGAAAAAAGTGACGCACGTATTGGCATACGTGTACGTGAAATAACAGCACCATCTAAAACCGTACGTGACAATAAGTGGCCAACATTAACAACAATAGTTCAAAACACCGTTGATCCGAAAAGTTTTCACTATAAACCTACCAAATCAACGGACAGCGAAACGTGTCCACGGCAATAACTCTTGATTCCATTCTTAAACTCCTTGTTGAAAATTTTATGGACCGTCATTGGTTCGTTAAAGTTTTGCTGCATCGTGGAACTGCTTAAATAGTTTATTTTAGTGGCTTGTATATTTTTATGGGGTGTTTTTTTGGTGGTTTATATGTTTGTATGTAGTAAATATCGTCTTTAATTTGAGGCATATAATTACTGTTTCATTTAAATTCTCCGACTTCGAAGTTAAGCTTTTTTCATTCCTATTCAATCTTGTTTAATTTGAAAATTTTCCAATTTTTTTTAGAACTTAGATCTATGAAGTCGAACTTGAATGCTTTTTCAGCATTTGACTATATTAATCGTGACGTCATAATTATTTTTATCATTACTTCATCATTACTGAATTTATCGCTCCATTAACATCTCTCCATCAGCTTATCATCACTAGTAGCGTTATCATCACTTCATTACTACCATAACGAATGGCTACAAACAGAAGCATTATCTATCATAACATAACATATTAACCCCAAACTGTAAACACATATCTTTGTGGTTTTTTTTTAGATATCATTCTCTATGATTCATATGTGCTACTTTTATTTCGAATTCTTTACGTTCATAGTAATGAAGAAAAAAAGATTAAGAAGATTATAATTGTATCAGTTAAGAAATCAGTTATTGTCTTTGATATTAACTATTATGATGGTTTTTTTTTTCTTCGAATTTACTCGTTAATCTTTAAAGTTTAACAACTTCCACCTTTTGAAATTGTTTTAATTTTGAATTCGTATGTAAATCAGATAATGGTAACGACAGGCTCATTCAACGGAATGATTTAATGGTTGACACTAATGAATGTTTCTCAGAAAATTGGATTATACGGGTTTGCGTCATTATACCATTACCAGAAAACTCGTTTCTCTATGTAACGAAAGAACTTTCATAATAGATTTTTTAATTACGAGCATTGTAGTAAATAATCATTTTGAAAATTTAATCGAGATAAATTATACTATTAAAGATTTTCCCGCGGATTACTTTGATAAATCAACTTTCCAATTTGAAGAAAAAAAACTAATAGTATTAAAAAGCTTTAATTTTTTTCAAATGGTGGGTCATGATTTTTATCAATTGATATGTCGCTGATAAATGTTTGCCCATTATCAGAAATTCCAACGCAACGTCTGATTAAATTTTTATCAGTTTAGATAAAAACTGTTGAATGAACAACGAAATCTCGAAATTTGACCTCATTACGAGATTTAAGAAACAGTTGTGCTTAAATTTGGATAATCAAAGCATACTAACAGTAGAAAACAATAAAAAGATATAAATTTTAGAAATAATAGAAATAGTTTGCTGCATTTGATAATGAGAGATAAATTAGGTAATATAGCTTCTATTTAAATTTACCCTTCGTTTCAGTTATGCTTTTATCAGTTACTCTTCGTGAGATTATCAATATATAAAATAATTAAGCATGTAGTTGTTTGAAATATTTTATAATAAGCAAAAGACTATTACAAAACACTTTATTCCGAATAAAAAAGATCGATCAAATGCCTAAAATTAAAAAATTAATAGATTTTTAATAGCTCTATTGATCTTATCATATACTCCTCTTTATAAGAACCCCACTCTATTTATTGACTAAAATGAGTCAACGTGAGCTTTGCTCTCTGGCTATGGTAATTTAGGTGAAAACTATCACTTTTATAATTCTTTTTCTTAAATTTCTTTCTAAAAAAATTATCAAAAATTTATATTTAGAGAAAAAAAATGAAAACTTATGCAATATTTTTCCATTTTATCGCGATAAATGCAATACATTTTTTTGTTTAGTTGTGGTCTAAGAGATTTGAAAATTTTATTTTTTTGATTTTTATTTTTATATAAAGATAATTACGCACACATAACATATGTACTATATGCTCACATCCATGCATTCTTTAATGAAGAATACTCGTATAACCATGTGTGATGCTTCAGCTATGAAACATTTTTCTCACTGATTTACTTAAATTTAATCAAGTAGAGTATTGTTGATGCTAAAGTGGTTTAATTCAGATAGCATGGGGCATAGGAAGACATAAATCAATTAGTCGAAAGTGGATTTGATATTAATTCAAAAGGTACAAATGAAGTCATTTTTTTTCACTTTCTAGTTCTTTATCTCCACTATTTCTATGAATGTTTTGCTTGTGGATAGCAGTACTGTTAAAGCAATGTTTGCTATTGCGAATAATTTCTGAAATTATTTGTTTTATTCTCCAGCTAACGTCATCCGTCTTATGTAGTAGTTGGAACTCGTTAATTGATCGTAAATGTCATACTAAGTTACACTTATAGTTCTATAAAGAAATTTACTGAAGGAGTACGTATTTTTTGATATATTTACAATTTTCTCCTTTTTTTAAAATTTTTTCGAATTATATCTTTTGTTGTGTGGAAAATTATTGAAGTTTAAATCTTGTATTCGCATTAACAGAGAAAACAGTAACAAATTTTTAATCTTATCTTTTGATAAATGGTTTTATTATTCAACGTCAGAAAATTATTCGTTTCATTGTAATTATAATATTTATGACATATTAGTATGATTTGAATTTTTTGGATGAGTGGTAACAGTGTAACACAGCGTTTAGCGCCGAAACGTCAAACGCTGGATGAAGCGTACGCACCACCAGCAAATTTTTTGGAAATTGAAGTGATCAATCCGATAACTCACGGTGTTGGAAAAATGCGCTATACCGATTATGAAATTCGATTAAGGGTAACATATTGTGATCAATTTGCCTAAATAATATACGTAGATGAATTTTGATAAAGTCAAGGATGATATAATAGCAACAGTTTTTTTTTTCTTTCTTTTGAAATTTTTTCAGAGATTTGCTTTTACTTTTATAAGTTCCATTATGCAGTGACTTACTTAGCTTATATGAAATTTGTATCATTATTCCATTAAATATTTGACTTTTATAGGAGGCCCTGTCCGTTGTTATAAATATAGATATACCATGTTGTATATCCTAAAAATTGAAGTTTTTTTTTTTTTTTTTTTTTTTTTTTCAATTTTTAGAATATACAACATGGTATATTGAAATGTATTCTTAACATGGAGTATAATAAGTTTCTGATTGATTTAATTATAATGGTTGTAAGTCAAGTAAGATAATTAAGATATGTTCGTATAATAGACTATGAATAGATAAAAATTACTGGATTACAGTTTTTAAAATTGTAGTTTCATTGGTTTAATTGCATATTTGTTGCCAGTTGATACTTCTATGAAAAATTTTTGAAAAACGCATTTAATGCATTTAATGCATTTTTTTCATCTTCATATCTGTTTTATGTTTATTGAATTGCAGACAAATTTGCCAATATTCAAGCATAAAGAATCAAATGTTCGTCGTCGTTATTCCGATTTTGAATGGCTTCGAGGTGAACTGGAACGTGATAGCAAGGTATTTTGCGATTATTATTGATTAATGTTTCTTTCGAAGAAACTATGTTGAACAAAAATTGTTATTTCGAATTAACTGCAAAATTTACAAATTTCATTACGATTAGCGACAATTCCAACAAGGATAGAATGAAATCGATACCTTAATAACTTTATTTTCGTATGGTTTAGATGAAATGGCTAAAATAATCTGATAAAATAGCATTTTCATAATTTCATTTTTCCCTAACTGCATCCTATATTTCCATTACTTTAGATTGTTGTACCAGCACTGCCTGGTAAGGCAATTAAGCGGCAACTGCCATTTCGTTCGGATGATGGAATATTCGAGGAAACATTTATCGAAGAAAGGAAGAAAGGCTTGGAACTGTTCATTAATAAGTAATAGTTCTTGTAAAAGATTTCTTTACTTATTATTTAGTCGTATAATTTCTTAACTATCAGATAAATGGCTTCTGTGGTTTTCTCGATATTATTTTTCATCAGTACTTTCGAGTTGATAGAATATTATCAAGGTTAGATAATTTTTGAGTGAAACAATTTTTTGCAGAGTTGCTGGACATCCACTTGCACAAAATGAACGGTGTTTGCATATCTTTCTACAAGAACCAATAATTGACAAGCATTATGTTCCGGGCAAAATTCGTCTCACATAAATGTTTGCATTAATTTGGTTCATCGCCACGCAACCGTAAATCCAGCTATGTTTTCGTTTTTATTGAACGAAATTCTAGGCTTCATCGAAGCAATTATGATTTTGTGCAAGTTAGTGTATCTGTTGAAAAATGCATAAGATTTTGCTACTTAATCTTACTGTCATATTATAACTGGTATGTTACCTTTTGTTTTCACTTCATTTTAAGAAAAATCAGTCTTGTATTAGGTTTGATTATATTTATCATCGCGTCGGCTAGTTTTATTATGATAATGATGGAAGCGAAATCGTTTAAACATTATGCAATCTTTGCGTTTGGCTGTAAATATGTCTATAAATATGCTTAGTTTTATCTGTGGGTAGAAAGATAGAAAATATTATATGATAGCTCATTTAGCGGTCAGTATATCCTCTTAGAATATAAAATACGATTGAAGTAGTTGCCATTTATTTTTAATTGTGGTTACTTTGGTAAGTGCCTTTTTTACCATTGTCACTGCGACATTAAAAAAGAATTTGCTTAAATTTCATCACAATAAATCGAAACTAAATAATTCTTCTTGACTATAAAATTGACATCTTACTTGCTTCAGCAAATAATCGACATTACGGATTACTAAAATAAGCTTTGTAGAATGTCATTTTTTTTACACTTTCATCCTTTATATGCATGGAACTTAGTTTTGTATTTTATATATATATTTTTCTTTTTTGGCATTATTATGTCTATACAGTTATTTCCTTCTATTTTTATCATATAAAATTTGGGTACTAATGATATTTTGTAAAAATTTTGCACAAAAAATAAGAGAAATAATCCTTTCTTATTTCTTTTTCATAAGCAGGATAGCAAAATTCATTTGTCAAGTTTCATATCCATTGGATTCAAAATTTTTTCCTCCAGTTTTATATTTATATATTTGTAGCAAATTTTATTCTGCTATCCTTACGTGTATGAAAGAGAATATTTGAATGCTGACTAACCTCCAAATTTTGTCTTTGGTCTTAGAAATTATTACAGCTAAGCTTAGGATTATCAAAAATGGTAATGGAGAAAGATATAAGCTGTAAATTAGACGGGTTTTGCAACAGCTGAACTCAATAGTATCTGAATCACAATAATAACTTTATCAATATTGATACCATAACGGTTCTAATAATGTTAAATCAGAAGAGAACAGATTCGAGATTTTATCGAGATTTTATTTATTTATTTATTTATTTATTTATTTTTTGAATGATTGTAATATGAGATAACGAAAGTATTCTTTTTTTTTTTTTTTCAATTTCCAAACTATCCTCAAGAATTTTTTCATATTTGCTATTTAAGAAGTAATCCGGTTATCGCCTTACAGTTGTTTGCCATGCATTTGCGATTCATCATTTTTTTAGCCTTTTGAATCATATTCCATCCATTAAATTAATTGATTATAGTTTCAAATAATTTTGCAAATGGGTTCTTTTTTCGTGAAATATTTTTGTTACGATAATTGACTGATTTTTCACATGAAACTATGCACGTTATTATATGATAGGATGCCGATAAGTAATATACTAAATCCATCTCTCCTAAATTACCTGTTTTCCATTCATGATTCATTCTATCATATCACATATATTACCTTTATCAACACTAACCCAACTATTATCATTTTTATCTCCGTGAATACTATTTAATGATGTTACGCGATGCTCATCAATTATTGATAACACAAACAATGGGATGTTTATGTGGTATATAATTTGCACGAAATTTATAAATTTTCCTTTCGAAAATCTTCCATCTTTTAATCTTATATTAATCTTCTATCTTTTTATTTCATATTTTATGTTTTTTATTTTTCAGCATATTTGATATTTCCTTGTAAAATGCATTATTGATTCAAAATCAGAAATTATTAATTCAAAATCAAAAATTAATGTTTCACATTGATAATTTATTTAACTTAATTTAGAACAATTGTTTATTATGTATTCTTTAGAATAAATGAAAGTATTTTTTTATCAATCAGTCAAGTGATTTTCAATTAGAAAAGTTTTTTTTTGTTATTTAATATGATTTCGGAAATCTTTCCGGATTTTTTAAAGACCTTATATCAGTAGTGCATTTTTCCATTCAATTTTATTTCATTTATATGCATTTTTTTTTTTTTTTTAATTCTTATAAGAAAGAATTGTTTTTGATTATATGATACGAAAATTGCAGCATAAAAACCTTTCCGCTTTATAATATTTTATTTACCTTTAGAATTGGTTGACTTTATTTTAGAAAATTTCAAGTAATTTATTTAAGTTCGACTTGATTATAGTATAAAACGGATGAGTTAAAAGAAAGAAAGTTAGGTTTCTTACAATCAGTTTTATCGACCGATCATCATATTTGATATTAATTAGGTATATAATTTATCAAAAATAGCGCATAAAATTTCATTTGGTTAGACTTATTTTACCTGTTAATGATGTTAAACTTATGTTATCACATTTTTTTCTTTCTTTTTTTTTTTTCTGTTTATAATAAACTTATATAATATCTGCAATACTTTCATATTTTGGCTGAAAAATTTATGGAATTTTCTGGATAATTTCATGCGAAATTCTCAACATATGAAATTTATCTTCATAATATACGACAATTTCTTAAAAGAGAATAAAAAATCATCGATGATATCGCACAAAATGCTTCCATTACTATTTGTTGACAAAATTTATCAATTATTGTGACAGATAATCGAAATCTATGATCTATGGTTCTCTAATTAAAGTTAATTGAATGACTGTTAAATTCTTTTATAATCTTTAAAAAGTCACTTTATAATCTTTAAGTCAAATTATTCTAATATTTTTTATTGAATAGTTTTTTTTCTTTTTTTTCATGTTTTCCAAATTTCCCATTTTTTTTACGCTTCCTTTTTTTCTTTTTCTTTTTTTTACAGCAATAAAAATTTATGGAAAATGTAACTGATTGATAAATTGATACTAATGAGTGAAAAATTAAGGTTATATTAGTAAATATTTACATCCCAAGAAGTTGAAAGAACCAGTTGCGAAATTGACGTGGTGATGATCGAATATCAGTATTATCCATCTTTTTAAATGCACTCCATTTTTTTTTAAATTTTTTTTTGTTTTTTTTTTTTCATTTATTGAAAAAATTTGAAAGAGCAGAAGGTTGTATGAAATGGTGACGTAGTAATTGATGATTATTGACAGGAAATTACAGAATGATTGCATAAATAGAAAGAAATGTTAAAAAAAATATTTCATTTAAGAATTTTTCCATTTTCGTAAAATTTGATAAATATATTGATTTAAATTTATTGATTGTCATTTCTTTTCTATCCTTCTGTATTCGTTATCGTTCTCGAAGAATAATTTTAAAAATTCTGTCAAGAAAATTCTCGTTAGGAAGGTTAGTATTTTCACTTTAATTAGATTTTAATTTGTTTTAAATGTTTCTATCAAATTGAGCGAATTCGGTAAATAACGATATTTCTATCAAAAAAATCGATATTTCTGTATTTCTTCATTAATAATGAGAAAGTGTAGAAATATTGATTTTTTTGATAGGAATGATAAATTAAGGATTTCAATTTATTTCCTTTAGGAATATTGATTTTTTTTTCAATAGGAATGATAATTCCTGAATTTCAAATCATTTCCTTTTTTTGTAATCGAGATTTTTTAACAGTAAATGCTTTCGTTTATATTCAACAAGATGTTTGGCAACTCGAGAAAAATAGCAAAGTTTTTTTCAATTTTTTGTTTTACTGATTTATTAAAATAAATGATTGGATTTCTAGTGTTTCTTTCTCTCCTCCTTGAATTTTGACTTTCATTAGAAAAATCAATTATCGATTAAACACTGATTGAGGCAAAATTGATCGGTTGGTACAAATTGGTCAAATAGTGTGATTGTAATGTAAAGAGGAAGATCACTTAAATGAAATTTAAATTATTTACTAATTCTACAGTCTTTTGTTATTATAGAAGAAATTTCTGACCAAAATATTAAATTTTTGGTCGAAATATAGCGAGAAGTTTTTGATCGAAACAAAAGAATTTCTTTTTCCTTTTTTTTTTTTTTTTTTTTCGACGACACCTAATGTTACATCGATAAAACCAACTTTTTATGCTATTGTTGCTCAAAAACAAGAAACAATTGTAAAATGAAGATTTCATTTAAAACCAGATTTTAAAATTTAAAAATGATTTCGAAGAAACTTAAACTCGATTTTTTTTAAAGATTAAATTCTATTAATCTTATTGTTTTAAATTCTTTCTCTCATTATTTTCCCTAATATGTGACAAATTTTTGAAAGAAAAAAGAAAAAAAGATATCCAGTGATGAATCGATCAAACTAAATTTCCATCCAGTTTTTTTTTTTAAAAAAACAAAAAAACTGACGAGAAATTTTAAGCTTAAAAAATAGATATCAGAAATTGTAAGGATGATCGTTATTAATCGTTATATAATTCTTTGGCAGCTATAAATATATAATAATTCATGTTATTGATTGTTTTGATTGTTCATATCATATTACATCATTCAATGTACTTTCCGATCAAATTTAAGTACAGAATTTGAATTATATATCACTCTATGCCAATGAAGGAAATTAAAAAATGAAATTCATTATTTATATTGATAATTAAACATTTATGGCGATGAAAATTTATTTAGTCGACATCCTTCAAAGGATTTAAAAATATTGGATTTTCTGAAATTTATGCTGATGAAGGAAAGCTGAGAATAAAATAATGAATTATCTTCATCAAGAATTTTAAATTATTTTTGAAATAAATTTTTTATCATTAAATTGGCTCTTTTCTTTTTTTTTCACTTTATTCCTTTTTTTTTTTTATAGTAATACTTTGTTATTTTTTTTAATATTCATCTATTTTTCATGTAAATTTATTCAAATGAAACTTTTTTCTAATACTTACTTTGCCGGGCATATTGGCCAGAACATGCAATAAATTATTATCCTAAGTTTTGATGTTTACTCGTAACTCAATCATTTGTCTGGCAAAAGAAGGCATCAAAAATTTTTTCTATTCGATCGTAAATTAATTAATTTCAAAAATCAAGCAAAATATTTTCGATTAGAAAATTGCAAAATACTTATTTTAACTATAAAAATAATCTTTCCCTGCCATATCAATTTTCTTCTTCCAGAAATTTTACGAATCATAAAAAAAAAAGAATGTTTGAATAATGAATTTTTGCTACTGTAAATATACAAGATTTTCAAATTTAGTTGTATAAATCAAGAAAAATCCATTCCACATAAATCTACAAATAAGATATATTAAAACTTCAACTAATGACTTATTCTGTTGGGAAGAATTTTAAATATTACGAAGAAGTTAAATCTTTTAAAACGTCAAAAATAAGATTTATGAGCTAAGAAAAGAAATTTTACAATCCTAAAGTATTCGAAAAAAAAAAAAAGGTTGTAATGATCAATTTGCCACTGCTAAAACGAAATTGTGAATTTGTGCTGATGAAGAAAAAAAAAAAAACAAAATGAAATTAATCATTTTTGAATTTTTTGGAAAAACATAAATTAGAGTTGCTGCTAGTAAAATTTCTTTTCAAATTGCCAGTAAACAAAATAAAATGAGATTGTTTCTTTTCTTAATAAATGTCTGAATCTGAATTTTTATGATTTATTTATGATCTTATTGACAATTTTTACTACAATTTACTATATTGAGTTTTACTTATTGTAATGAATGATGATGGATCAAAGAATACATTTATCTTACTAAAAATTGTTTATTATTAAAACCTGAAAGATCAATTTATTTGATTCATATTTGCTGTAGAAGTGAGACGATAATCATATTTCATCTTCAAATTATATTTTCTTTCCTCTAGTTCTTCTTTCTCATCCCGCGGGAGAATCGGCCCGCCTTTCTACAGTCCTAGTTTCTCGTATAACAGAAATCTTTCATGAAAATTAATAAGTTTTCATTTCTTGAAATGCTCTATTCAGAATTACATGATAGTTCGACGATATTTTACTCTTTTCATTAATTTCTTTTTTTTTTTTTCTTTAAATTCATTCGTTCATTTTTTATTGATTTTCATTCTTTTTTCCTTTTTTCATAAAAAGAAAATATAATAATTTAATTTAATGCAAATCTTTCGCATTTTAATTTCTTATCATCTAAAGCATGTATAGGAAATGAAGAAAATTTCAGACGATTTTTTTTTTTCATTTTCACATTTTAATATTGATGCTATTCAAAATTTATATGAAATGAAAATTTATTATAATTTATTGTGACAATTTATCACAAATCATAGGAATGTCAACACTTTTTGATCAATCATTTCATGAGTAAGATTAATTTAAATATTACTGATAAAATGTTTTTTATGGATCGAACGTAATAATACTTATTATTTTCCTTATTCTATTATGAATTAAGATTGTCTTTTTTTATATTTTTTATAGCTAGACATCATTTATGTTAAAGATTGCAAATAAAAACAAGTTTCTAAATTTTTTAAATTTAAATAAATTTAAAAATTTTTGACAGTTTTAACAATGTAAATTTTTCGCCCGAGAATGTTAAATTGGAAATTTTAAACAAAACCTAAATTAATAACTCTTCAATAGTTGGTATAAATAAATATTCATATTAATCGTTCAGTTCAATTTGTGTTAGTAAAGATAATTACATATCAAGATGGAAAAATTCCCAGGAATTAATCAGTTAAGAAACAAATGGAAATGTGAAACTTCCATAGATTATTATCAAACTTTTTAAATAGAACCAACAAAGCAGGAAGATTAGACGAAAGAGAAACAAATCAATCATACTTACAGATTTTTTCGGATAATTGAGAATTGACAATTCGAATGAAAATTTAACTGTGGTCAAGCAAACACAAAGTGAAAATTGTTGACATAAATGAAATATAAATCAATTTTATGAATTGACATGATGAATTATGTTTGGTTTTTGCGAAAGATAAGAAACCAAAAAGATTAAAATTATCATTCCAATCAATTAATCTATCATTAAACACCGTCGTTCTTCTAAATAACCTTTAAAATATTTCATTAATTAGCAAATGAATAAAAATTGTGAAATTACAAACTCAAATTTTATTATAAAATTTAGTCACTTAATTGTTGTTTGATAAATAAATGACACTTTTTTTTCTCATCGTAGAAACAATTTTCAAATCTAGAATTAAGAAGCAGCAAGAGAAAAAAAAAATGAACTTTAAGCATTTTTTGATCTCTATTTGCTTCATTATTCATCGGACAAATTCGAGCTAATCAATTAAGAGTATTTTAACTTGACAGGTTCAACAAATGATTAAATTCATTATTTGAAAAAAAGAAAATGTTGAAGAATGTATGATTCGTTAATCTATGTAATAAAAATGTAATTAATTGTCGCTGTTATTTGGCACATAATTTTGCAAGCTTTTCATCGACTGCTTTTAAATTTCGACACAACCTTGCATTCAAATAGGCGAGTGTTTCCATTTAGACATATCTTTTTTTTTTTTTTGCCTGTCCCAAGTGTGACAAGCAAAAGTAAATGAGCGGACTGAATTTATTGACCGCGTCTATGTTGTTCATTTTGACACAATTCAAATTCACCGATTGATTTGAAATTGTGAAACAATGTTGCATTCGAATAGGCGAGTATTTCTATATAGATATACCTACTCTTTTTTTCTATCACACCTGTGACAGATTCAGTCGAAATCCGCGATGTAATACACATGTAACACGTTGCATCCAGACAAAATTTGTCCACTGTTTGCAATTATATTAACTGCCTGCATCTTCGATAAAATTATTGAGAAATATAAATCGCAAATGGCTGAAGATATTCTCCAAAGAAAATTCAAATATGAAAATGGATTTCACCATAGAAATCTACAACGAAACGTTGATAATGATTAAAGATTTGTGCGCTGAGATACCCGATTCCGATGTCGATAAGGATTTGGATGAAGTTATGATGAAAAATATGATACATGGACTTGCGGTACACTGAATTCAAATTCGCTATGCATGATAAACGGAAATACTCTAAGTGATATCTTCCAGCATAAGTATCCAATAAAGTTACAGGAAACGATGGATATCTTTTATACACAAGAAGATCAGCGAAAGATGGCGGTAAATTAACAATCATACAAATGTGAAATGGTGATATCGAAGTAGATAACTGGTTGGTTGTTTCATATTCATCTTTGCTATTAAAAGTATACAAAGCGTACGTAAACGTGGAATACTGTTATTTCATTAAATCGATCAAATATATTTTTAAGTACGTAAACAAAGGCAGCGACTTGATAATTTTTGGCAATCAGAAAGAATTGATAGAAAAGCAGTATTAAATTTCGATGAAATCGATAGTAACAGTCTTCATATAGATTAATGAAGAGAATGCATAAGCAACAATGAAACTGTACTTAAAAATAGCGAAAAAGTTCTCGGTCAATTGAGAGTGCCATTCCGAATCGATCTACTACTTCGATCGAAGTAGAATTGTGTCATGAATAAAAACAACATAGTTAATCTTTTTTCGTATGTGCAGCCAAATATTCCTAAGCTAATGTTTGAGCAAAAAGGCATTTACGATCAAATAATGTCAACCGCCAAAACCGGTCTGAAGAAATCTTCTTTTTAGATGCGCCAGAAGGAACTGGCAAAACTTTTTAATTAGATTGATTTTGGCAGCAATTTGATCCCGAAATGACATAGCCTTAACTCTTGCATCGTCCGAATAGTTGCAACACTGCTAACGGATGAAAGAACTGCTCATTCCGCTTTGAAATTGCCATTGAGCATGCAATTCATTGAAACTCCCACATGCAACATTTCCAAAACATCCGGCAAGGGAAAAGTATTAGCAAAATGCAAACTTGTTTGGGATAAATGTACAGTGGCGCACCAAAAATCAGTCGAAGCTCTTGATCGATCATTGCAAGATTTGCGTGGAAATATCAAACCATTTGATGACGCATTAATATTGCTTGCAGGAGATTCCAGGTGAACATTATCTGTAATTCCTCGATCGACTTCAGCGGACGAAATAAATGATTACCTGAAATACTCTACTTTATGGCGACAGGTAAAGACGTTAAAATTAACTACAAATATGCGTGTTCAGCTGCAAAACGATCGATTAGCTGAAATATTCGCACATCAATTGTTGGAAATTTGGAACGGAAAGTTCATCTGATCTCAGGACGAATTTCATTGCCTCATAACTTCTGCAATTTAGTGATGACCAAAAAAGAATTGATTGAAAAAATATTTCCCAAAAAAAGAAAGTTATGAAAATTATGAAGCAATAATCGATTAATGGAACAGTTTTATTCCAGACTTAATACTGAAAAAGCAGTTAGACTCAAACCAATTATATAAATCACGATTGGTTGAGTGAACGAACTATTCTTGTGGCCAAGAACAAAGACGTCCACAAACTCAACAACATTATTCAGTCTAACTTTCAAAACAAGGCAATCACATATAAGTCTATCGAAATTGTTGTGGAAGCACATGAAGCGGTTAATTTTCTAACAGAATTTTTGAATTAACTCGATCTGCAAGCGATACCATTGCATGCGCTGCAGTTGAAAATCGGAGTGCCAATTATCATGTTGCGAAATATTAATCGACAAAACTTTATAACGGCAAGCGGCTTTCAGTAAAAAAAAATTGTGAGCAATGTTGTAGAAGCAACAATCTTGACAGGATCTTTCAAAAGTGAAGATGTCCTGATTCATCGCATTGTTATGATTCCAAAGAATGTGCCATTTCAATTAAAAGAGATTGCAATTCTCAATTCGACTGGCGTTTGCATTCACCATAAAACAGAGCTCAGGGTTAATCTTCAAAATTGCGTGATTTAGATCTAGAGATCGATAGTTTCTCACATGGACAATTACATGCTGCGTGTTCTAGAGTTATAGATAGAATAACAAGAAATATTGTATACTCATAAGCATTGTGGAATTAAACATATTAGAAACGTGCGCTTTCCCCTTGGCTTTCTTTACCACTTAAGCAGACTGAGATACAGCAACGTGTGTGTACTGAGAGTACACAAGTACATGCGTATATAAGAATGCAACGCTGTTTCAACATTTCAAAACAGGTAAGAATTTTTGGCGATTTTAAATTTTGAACTAATATAGATAAAGAGCATATTTGAGGAAAATTTTAGATTTTGGACAAACGAATATTTACAATTTTATTATATAAATAGACTAACTGGAACCGGTCACTCCCCACGTGGCTGGATACGGTTAGTTTTTCAAATAAATGTTATGAGATAATGAATCAATCATATTTTTGTGTTCATTTTCCATATTTATATTTCTCTTTGTCTCATTTATCAATTTTGTTTTTTATTTTCCATTGTATTAATTTTTAATTTTTTAACTTTTTTCGGAATTCATACTTGCAAAAACAATTCAGCATTTTTTCTATCAGATTACTTTAATGATAATTAATTTTTATCGAAATCGAAGTTTTCTCAGTGATTAATAGAATTTTTAAGGTTCACTGATACATTGGCAAAAATATTTGCAAGAAAGATAATGTTACAGATTATCGAATATTGTCGAATAATCGAACTGTGTTTAAAAATTTTGAAATTAATTTAAAATAGGAATTTAAAATTTAAAATATCAATTTTAAAACTTTTAATTTAAAATTGTTTTTTCGTCACATATATTATATATTTTATTTATTTCATCATTTTCTTTTTCAGTTTCAAATATAATTACAATTCGAAAGTAATGGTACAAACGACCAGTGTTGAACATGAAGGACGAAATAATACTTTGTCAATTGATTTACTACCCAAAATACGACCAAAATCACATAGTTTTATGAGCAGTAAAGATGTTATATTCAAGAAAAATATTAAACGTACTAAAGAAGAAATTGCTAAAGATTCTGAAATTTCCAAAAGTACTTCATTTGATAAAAGTTCTTCCCTGGCAAATTTATCTAACCGTCCCAAGACAAGTTCATTTCTTCGAGATTTGCGAAAATTATTCTCGAGAAGCAAAACTTCAATAAATGCTACTACTACTATTATTAATACTACTTTGACCAGAGAAATAAACTCACGAGATAATACAGTAATGCGAAATGGAATGGAAAATTTAAATAATTTCGACATAGAGCTAATAGGAAAATCTCGATCTCGATCCTGGTCTCATTATGAAGCACAAGGAATATTCCATAAATACCAAAAACCATCGGAATCAAAGCCTGCTAGCAGGCGTATTTATTCTTCGATTCGAGCATTACGAAAAAACGGAAGTGTAATGAATCAATTCGTTACTGAAAATACTGAAAATAAAAGTTCCATGCACTCAAAGGTTATTATTCATCTTACAACATTATTTTTCTTTTTTTGGTTAACATGCAGTAATATTTAAAGCAAAAAAATAAGAATTCTAAATTTTAATACCGACGATTAAACAGCTATTTTTCTGTTATTGTAAATACTTCTTTCTTCCGACTATTCCCCTCAAAGATTTTTTAAGGATTCTTCCTTCATTTTGTTTCGATAATGTTTTGTCTCGCTTATAGGAATATTGAGATATATCAATAATCTTTTCAGTTTGTCTACTAAATCCATGATCTTGATATATTTTACGGAAATTAATCCGATCAATGTATCAATCAATATTAGAACTTATATTTTATTAATCTTCTTTAATACTATCGTATTTAATTAAGGTGGCAAATTAAGGTGATAAATGAGAAGTGTATTTGCAAATTTGAACTTATTCGTCATTAAATGAGCAAATTTTGAACACTTCAGGAATTCTCGGCAGGAATATCTTCGAAACGAATGCAATCAGATCAGTCTGTTAATACTAGCCTTTATAAACCATCAAAATCGAAAAAAATGAAAATTGGAAATAAAAAAAAACAAACTGATGAAGCAAATGATTCCATATCGATCTTATCATTGGCTAAGGAAAACAATTCAGGTTTATAATGATTATAGTTTTTACAATTCATTACATTTGTAAATATGTTTGTCTGTCTAAATTTTAAATGCTAAAATATATAATTTATGAGAACAAAATTATGAGTCATTTTAATATTTTTATTTCAAATATTTCAGAACTTTTAATTATTATTTCGAGTATGTATTTAAGTATTATTTTCCAAAATTTTTGCTGAGAAAATTAGTTTTAAATTTGCAAGATTTGTTTTTTTTTTCATTTATAAAATTTTTTTCTGAACCAGTCAATTTATTTTTTCATCAACATGGATGAATGAAGTTATCTGCTCCAAAGCAAATATTCGTCAAATATTTATTGATTTCGTCTTGATGTTTGAAATTTTTTGCATTTTGCTAAAATAGTGAAAATAAATCAAAAATTCGCTATTATTGTTATGTTTCATTTATTCTTTTTTTTTTTTTTTTTTTGCATTAATTTGAATTCAAATAGTAATGGTTTATCATTAATAAGATATCAAATTAAGCATTAAACAGATGAACAAATAATGACTTGAAATCAAATTTAACTTGTCATTAATAATATATTCAGAAAAAGAACTACTTTTTATTTATAAGAATTAAAAATATAAAAAAAATTTACCAATCATTCCCGAGTAATCAATTTATTAAAATCTTTTTTTAATTTCTAGACTACATTTTCTGAATTTGAGCATTCAAAAGTTTTTGATTTATAATCTACTAAATGTTGATAGTATTAGAAATATTTTTGAACCAAAATTTTGGAATACAAACATTTTGTATTCATTTTATTCTTAAATATCAAAGTCAAAATTTTTTTCAATTCTGTTAATTCTGCATTCGATTAAAAATTGAGAAGATGTCAATTAATAATTCACTTTTAACAAATCATAATTATCACTTCATTGGGAAAAGTTGTTGACAATGATAATCGAAAAGTGCAATTTTTTTGATGTTTTAATTCCCTTCATCATCTTCGCCTGTTCTAATTTCCAATTTATTAATTAATTAATCGATTGCGCTATATTTCCTCTCAGAATTTGCTCAAAAAAATTTTTATTAAATAATGGACATGGTTTTTTTTTTTTTTTTTTTTACTTTTTACATTAATTTCTCGTTAGTTTTTTTCTTTTTTTTTTTCAATTATTGTTAATTTTTATTTATTTTTCACTTTTTCATTGGTTTTTTTATAATTAAATCACGTATGAAATTTTACAATAAAATTTTTAAGTTTATTAAAATAACAATCTGACAATTTTCATTGCTATTTTAACTCATTAATTAAAACACACAGGCTATTTTTTTAAATTTTGAAAATTTTCAGAGTTCATTTACTTCATACCGAAAAGGCCACATGAAAGGTGTTAAATGTTGAAAAAATTTTTTTTAATGCGAAATATTCTGCAATTTTTGCACCAATTTAAAGTATTTCCATATATTTAAAAAAAAAAAAAACTTTCCAGGTTTGATATAACATTCGCATTTATTTTTTTCATATATATATTAGCATCAATTTTTTTGAATGCTATTGCTCATTTATTCGATCAATTTCAATAGATCATAGTAATATTGATTTTTAATTTGTAATTTTTTAAAATATTTCTATATTTTATTGTGTTACTCTTTTTTTTTTTCATTTACCTTTCGACATATGCATTTTGAAAAAGATAATTAAAATGAAATAAAAAGCAGAATTTAACGGTAGATTAAATTTTTAGCCATCATTTTTAACACTGATGTAATAATGTATCTGAAACAAAAAAAAAAAAAACTAACGTGCTGAAATTTTTTTCTTTTTTTTTTAATTTAACATCAATCTATTAAATTCAGATTATCTCATCAATAATTCATTTTCAGAATAAATATTTTTTTTTCTTAGAAAATTCAATAAATTACTGTAAGACGAATGATGAAATCAAATTAAAATTTTTTGGCTTTTTTTTTTCCATTCCTGCTAACTTTCCTTTTAACTTTTGCTATTTTTTTTTCATTCCTGTTGTAAAAAATAAAATTAAATTGAATTGATTCAATACCATTAAGATAGAATTGAAGTTTTAAGAGGAAATATATTGAAAATAATTTCTGGTTTTGAATTAAACATAAAACTTCTCTCGAAATTTTATTTTAATGTAATTAAAGAGAATAATTTTTCAGTATTAAATTATGATGCAATGAAGAAGTTAAAAGTTTATGGATATTTTTGCCACGTAGATCTTTCTCGAACCTACGCTATCCTTCAAGGTTATACGAAATTTTTGAAATTGAAAATTCATCTTCCATATCAACAAATTCAGCAAATTCGACTCATTCATGCTAATAAAAAATTGGAACAAATTGTGGTCAGTTTTTTTCCTTTTTTCTTTTCCTTTTTCGTTTGTTTTTCGATCAGAAATATAGCAAAATTTGATTTGAAGAAGACATTTCCGATTTGTCGAGAGATCGATAACATTAATCAATCATTTATTTACGTAAAAAAGATTAATTAATTCAGTCATTTGTTACAAACATTGGTTAAGTTTCTTGCAGAATTTTTATAAAACCAGACAATCGATAGAAAATTCTCAAAAATAAGAGAATCTTCATCATTTAAGTTTTTCTTTTTTTTCTCCTTTTTTCATCTTCTACTTTGTTTCTTCTCTTAAATTCATTAAATTTTTAATTGGAAAATTTTATATATATATTTGTATTTTTTTACATCAATGATTAATTTTCATTGCTAAAAAATTAGAATTTTATATTTTTGAATTTTATATTTTTTAATAAAATATTTCGATATTTTTAATTGAGCGAAACGCAAATTTGTACCAAAAAATTTGGATTTAATTGATAAAAATGAATAAATTATAATAAATTTTGATTATAATTTAAGTATTGCTTTCGATGAAGTCAGATGTGGCAGCAAATTTTTTGCTCCCAATTTTTTAAATCTTTTCAAAAACTTTTTGTTTTCTTTAATTTACAGCAAGAATCATGCAATTTTGTTAAACTTAAAAATTTCTTTCAATGGATTATTCAATTTTTATTTTATTGGCCGAACCAAATTTCAATATTGGAATTGATATACTAATACAATAATATAAATTTCATCATCACATACAATTAATTTATTTGTTCTAATTTATATCCAAATAAAAAAAAAAAGAAGAAATTTAACGAATCTCAAAAAATTAAAAAGAAATTATTTCAATGAGTTTTTTAATTTTTTTTCCCTCTCTTTCTCTTCGTCGCCTTCATAATTTATGATTTCGTTCTTCACTTACAAATTTCATTTAATTACTGATGACAAGTTGGTTTTTTTCAGTAAAAAATTTCTTCTGTTTCATTTTCCATTACTTTCTTCTTTCGTTTTTCGCACCTTGGAATTGCGCCTTCATTAAACAAGTAAACATTTTTTGAAAGGGATATTTTAACAGCTCTAAATTAAAATTTTTCTTTCATTTTGAAATAATTTTTTCTTAAAAAGAAAAAAGCTTTTGAAAATTTTTGCTGGAAATTTCTTTCTAAATCGCTCATGAATCATATGAGAATAATAAAAAGTTTAGCAATAAGTTTTTTTTTTCCTTTAAATTAAAAATTCGTAACCATTCTAACTAAATCTTTTATTGATCCTTTTTTTTTCAATAATTAATTGAAATTTGGAAATCTCGAAATTGCAATACAGTGGTAAAGCTTCTTGAAAGGAGATGGAGAGAGAAGAAGTAGAGATAAATTCAGAAAAATTTCATTTTTTTTTTCTTTTTTTTTTTTTTTTTTTTTTTAGGAACAACTGAGCGAAATTCGAAATTTTTATATTCTTTTTTTCAGTATTTGACATTTTATCTAATCAATTATGCTTTAAAATTTGCATAAAAAATGATGAATAATTGCTATAAATTGTTAAAGAAAAATTATTTGATTTTATTTTTGCACTGATAAAATTATTTTGAAATTGTTGGTTGATTAATTTCTTTTTATCATTATTTTCAGTATTTTTTGAAATATTTCATCAAATGTTACAATAATTTTATTTTACAAAAATTTTCGTTCCAATTTCAGAAAACTTCTCATTTTTTATTTTTTTTTTTTTTGCTTCAAAACAAAAATTATTTGTTAACCAAAATTTTAGGTGAAAATGGTGAAACGAAAAATTCGTTTTACTACAAAGGAGCATATATTCAAAGATTTCTGTCATTTATGGAATGTTGCAACTACTTCAACAATTAAGAAGAGAAAGGTTAAATAAAAGTTATAAGAAAAAATTTTAATTGTAAAATTTTTAATTTGAGTATTCTTCGCAAATTTCCAAGTTTTTCCATCATCTTAAAAAAAATTGTCCTGAGCAAGATTTATTCAACAATTGGATAATCTAATCATTTCATTTGTTTAATTAACTAATTGTTTAATTATTTGCTTATCCATTCGAGTTATTTTTTATGTTCCTTAACAAATCTGACCGGAAATTGGGAAAATTATTCAATAATTTTTATCGTTAGCAAATTTCTGATTTTTCATTTTTTTTTTTTCGATTTTTCTTTTCCAATTCTCCCAAATTAAAAATGCTTTAAGCTTTCTAAATTTTCGCACTTATATTCAGTAAAATCAACACTTCATCTTTTCATCTTTTTGTAATTAAATTTACAAAATATTTGTAAATTTTTCTCTTTTTTAGGAAAATATTTCTAAATTTTTATAATTTTTTGACAATATTTGAATTATGCCAATATTTATCACAATAGGAGAAAATTAGTTTAATCTAATGAATTTATAATTTTTGCATCACAACAACAAAACAAAATATTTCATTATTTTACATCCATCAATTGCGAGCAGTTTATTTTTATTTGTAACGATAATATTATAAAAATCCGAAATCAATTTCATATTATATTATTCATAAATTTTCAATTATTATTTGAAGTAATAAATTCAAATTCTTAAAATTTTATGTACAAAATTAATTTTTGATTTTTTTTTTTTGGCTGCCTGCTTCTAACTATCTTTTAAATGAAAAAAGTTAGATGTCCATCTAGAAAGTTAGATGTCCATCTACAAAGTTAGATGTCCATCTAACTTTGTTCATTTAAATTTAATTGGAACAAAACAAGCGATTCTTATAACAAGACAAGATAATAAAACGTTTTCAAAATCTTTAGTATTGAATTTTGCTTGAAATATGGCGTGTGTCTCTCTGAATCGACTACGAAATATTAGATTCTTGGTAGATTATTTGAAGAAATGATCGAAGAAATGAAATCAAAACTTTTTGTCGGAAAAAATAAATATGAAGAATAACCAATTACTGTAATGCATTCTTTTTTTTTTTTTTTTTGCAATTAAGATAGCAAAATTTTTTAAATAAAAAAAACATTTATATTAATTTATTGGTTAAAGGATAGAAAATTATTCCATCTATTAGAAAAAAAAACTATTATGGAACAATTCAGAAATATTTTCGAAAATGACAAAGAAGTCAAAAAAAAAAAAAAAAAAAGTAGTAAATGAAATCAAAAGTCATTTCAAATAACAAATTTATATGTTTAATATTTGATCGGATGAGAGAAAAAGATAATTGAATGAGTGGACAGAGAAATAAAATTCGTTATTTTTCATTTAATATTCATCATTCTAAATGTTTTTTAAAATCCAGTGAGGGAACAAATTAACATTGAAATTTTGAAAATGTTTAATTATGGATCGAAATTTTAACAAATTACTAACTTCGCAAAGTTTTGGCGTGAACTGTGTCGATCGATCGAAAAAAGAAATTTGTGAAAAGTTTTTTTGTTGTTGTAAATTGAATCTTTGTACAGATGAATTTCTTTGTGTAACGAAATCGTTGTTACGACAAATTTTATTCGCAGCAATCACATTAGACGATGAATTGATGAATATCGATAATACAATCGATAATTTGGATTTACCAAAGTATTTCCATAATACAAAGATGTTTGATTATTCCGTCATATCAATATTTCAAAAAATATTTTCGGTTTTTCCGACAATATCATAAATATCCACTTATGAGTTTAGATATTATCATATCAATTATTTTTAGCGATAATCAAGAGGACTTAATTAGTGAAATTTCAAATTTCTAAACTTTAATAAAAAGAATATTTCATAATAATTTTAAGAAATAATAATTTTAATGAATTTTAATAAATTTAAGTTTTTAAGAAACAATAATTCTAATAATTTTAAGTTTTTAAGAAATAGTATTTATATTTTGCATTTTAAGAAATACTACGTATAGTGCTATAATTATATGATATTGTTGATTATTTGTTTGTCCTGATTATGATAATTCGGATTATTTATTTGTAATTGAATTTATTTCTTCTGAAAAATAACAATTAATAAAATCTCAAAGATTGACGATTCTTTAACATCTTTCTCCAACAAACATCGTTTTTTTACTTTCTTAAAAATTGATTATTGTTTTTATAATTTTCTATTCATTTTCTATGAAGCAAATAAATTGAAAATATAATTTTGGAAAAAGTTTTAAATTGAAATATTTAACTAAAATTCAACTTCTTAAGTTAAATTTAAATGTTTCGAATTCTTAAATTTAATTCAATTATATTGAAAATGAAAATTTTAAAATTTATTTCTAGAAATTGCTCAAATCATCGCTTAATGCAAGGACAGAAGTAACAGCTGAATCAATTCACAGATCAAATTTTTCTAAAACAATTTCAATTGATCGCCCATTATCCAACCCATACGTTGTATGTTTTTCATTTTTTTTTTTTTTTTTTTTTTTTTTTCAGCAAATAAAGTTTTAATTTTTTATCAAATCTGTTTAACATAGCAAATATCATGAAAAATGTAGAAAACAAACTTTTGAAGCCATTTTCATTCGCATAAATGCATTTATGCATAAATATGTTTGTAATGAAATGAAAATTCTTTTTCTTTTTTTTTTCTATTCGCTAATCTAATACAATAATTCATCTAGAATAAATGAAATATTTGAGATAATTTAATTTCAATACTAAATGAATTTTCATCTATCATCAAAATCTATGTTATAAAATTTTGCTTATCTTTATTTCTTTTCTTTACTTTCTTATAGATTCCATTAAAATTCTTGTTTTTTTTTTTCTTTTTTATTCATTTCATCTCATATAATTGCATGTACTCATTCCAAACAAATAATTCATATATTTTATAATTTTTTTGGATTTTTTTTTCCTTCAAAATTTGCGTTAATTTGCATTTGAAATGACTTATTTAAATTCCATTATCAATCGATCAAATTCGTTTTTGAGAAAAATAAAATTGAACAACATAACAGTAATCACTTATATTATTTCCTAATAATTATTCATAAGTAATGTGTAAATATTTAATTTTTTCTTTTTTGAATCATTTTTTTGTGACTTTTAAAAATTTTCGACATATTAAATTTATTAAAATATTCCTTCTATCAACTTCAATTTTTTTTTCCAATGTATAAAGTCAATGATATTTTATCATAGTAAATTTAATATTTTAAAACAAAAGACTATCTATCATCATTTAGGATCAAAAGACTATTTAAATAACTGATATTGAAAATTTCTATCAAATAATTTGGAATTTGAATTTATTTGTGTAAAACGATGAATCGATTATCTTAATAGCTCGTTTTATTCAAAATAATTAATGATTAGTATTATTAGCATGCTTAAATTCGAGAAAGTTTAGATATTTTGCAGATATTAAATTTTAATAAATTTTATTAGTTTTTACTCATTCATTTATACATTTAATCAATATGAAATAAGCATTTGTTTAATTCATTTTTCATATTGTTGCTATTCTTTTATAATTTGAATGAATTTTTTCTTTTGATATTTTAGAAATCTAAAGACAGTTTTTCTTAAAAATATAAATCTTGAATGTATGAATTTTTTTTTTTTGAATTTGACAAATTTAAATTTAAATTCAAATTTATCTTTTTAATGAAGTAAGGAAATGAAAAAAATGACGCAAAAAGCAAGCAAAAAATTTTTTTTTCTGCTCAATTTTCAAATTTTCAATCAATTAATATGATAAAATTCAGAAAAAAAAATGCTTTTAAATTGCTCCACCTTTAAATTACAAGTTTATTTTATTATTATTATCATTATTATTTCCTTTTTCTTTCCCGATAAATCTCCCGATACTTCTGTTTTCCCTTTTCCCGCCTTCTCTCATTCATCGAGAATTTTTTACTTCCCACATTGAACAGCCATTTGTTTGTTAGCTTAAATATTTCACTACTATGAAAAATCAATGAATTTTTACATCCCTTTGCCTATCTTACTCTAGTTTATTTCTCATGCCTGCCATGTTTGCGCATCCTTAGCTTTTACTTGGCCAACTATAGGCCTTAAAGTGAAGTATGGGCCTTAAGGCTCATCATTTCTGCATAATACAATCCATAATACGGGAGCATGCTTTTCCTTCCTTTATTTCTCAATTTATTCACATTATTTTCCATGCTATTTTTCATTCTCGCTCTATTTGCGCCAATAATTTTTTTCTTTTTTTTTTTTTTTAATTGGATTTTAACCGAATTGAATTGAATAATAAAATTTTCAATCGAAAAATTTTAAATTATTGCATTGAATTATTCAATTTTTATTGTATTGAATTTAAGAACTGAAAAGATTAATATATTTTGCAAAAATTTTTGAGATAATTTTACAAAATGTATATATCATAATTGTTCTTGATAAAGAAATTTTGAGGAAATTTTCACAAAAATGTTATCTTTTTCCAAATTGAAAGAAAAATGAAGTTTTTTTAGGTAATTTTGTGAATATATTCTACTTAATATCAAAAATTTATTAATTTTCAAAATTATTTTTAACGCGTTATGATAGTCAGAAGAAAAGAAAAGAAAGCAAACTATTAGTTTTTATATAATAATACAATAAATAAAAATTAATTAAATTCACGAATTCAAATACTAAATTCAATTAAATTCATGAAATTACATATTGTATAGCATGCACTAAGTGAAAATGATGCGGAAAAATCGCAGAAGCAAGGATTAGCGCAGAAATCGGATAACGATTTGATAATTGCTGATAATGATGATATTGATGATAAAGATGGAATGACCAAACAACAGTTCGCAACGTTTGTTTGCTTTTTCAATTACATGAAATTTATCTGTGCTTCTTAAATATTTAAAGAGTTAAAATTGATTTATACTGAGCTTTTATAAATTTTTAAATTAATTTCATCCATTGATTGAGCAAAAGTTACAATTAACCTTTTTCTATAACTTAATTAGTATTGGAAAATTTGAAAGTCCAAATTTCAATAATGGAATTATATTATATCAAAGATGAAATAAAATTGTTTTTTTCCCAAAAATTTTTTTAATTAAAGATATTAATTTCAGCATTAACATGAGGATAATAATTTAATTTAATTAAGATAGCAAGAAATTTGAGCAGAAAATTATTAATTATAGAAACGAATTATTATCCAAAGCACCGTGTTCAACAATCTCATCTGCGTTATCATTATCATCATTGACAACAATGATAGGTACACCGGATTTGGAATTTTCCATTGATGATAACGATAATATGGAAAAATGCCAAAAAAGTAATAACAATAATCCTACTGACAATAATGGTGAGAAATTTCATATGAAGTTTTATTTTTTCCGCAACTTTATTTCATTAATAAATATATTTTTTTGTATTTTCTTGCTTTTATAGATTTCTTGAACTTTTTTTTTCAAAATTATATCAAAAAAAGAAAATTTCAATTTGACTTTTCATAGTGTCAGAGTATTACGAAAAACTTAATACTGATAATTTCACTGAAATATGGAAATTTTTTGACTTATTTTGGCCATATTGTTTCATAATATTAGGTTAAATCACTAAAATTCGATTCAGTTTGAATTTATCAAAATAACTGAAAATTTTGCAATAGTTTTTCAAATATTTTATTTTAATATTTTAGCGCAAATTCATTATTTTCTCCAGTGTTTAGGTTGGAATTCTAAAAAATTATTTTGGCGGAATTATTAAAATTTGATTTTAATTTAAATTTATTAAAATGATTCAAAGTTTGTCAATAGCTTTTTTAAATGTGTTATTTGAATATTTTAGCATAAATTCAACCTTTTTCAGAAGCAGAAGTTCTTTGCCAGTGTGAATCTCATTTAGGTCGAGTACTACTAGATGAAGTATATCCTTTAACAACAGAACAACTTTTTGCTACTCTTTTTTCGGCGACACCCTGGTATCATGATTTGAGCGAAATTGTCAACAAAACAGGTACAATTTATTTTTTTTCAAAAAAAAATTGAAATTTGAATTTTAAAATTTTAATAAATGAAAAAGTTAAATTTTTAGTTAATGAATAATCTATAAATCCAATTTGAAAAATTCTTCAAGCATTCAAATTTTTCAATCTCTTGTTTATAACTTAATTAATCAAATAATAAAATGAATCAACTTTTCATTTCGAAATTTTAGAACATGGAAGAATGCTAAATACTGTAAATGGTAAGTAATTTTCTTTCCTTTATATTCTGAAGCTTAATTTTAATTTTTCTATTATTATAATTTTAACTTTAAATTTATTGCATACTGTGAAATTTCACATAAACAATTATCTGAAGCAGATGTTTCACATCTTTTCTAATCTTTTTTTAATCATTTGACGTTATCCATATTTCATCTATTAATAATTCATTATACTTCTCCTAGGTTACGTTGCAACATCATGGATGACGGAGAATTCTACCGTACCTACCGTAACAACACGAACAGTAACCTACAGTATGTCACTGAATAATACATTTGGTCCAAAAAGTACATCAG
Source organism: Onchocerca lupi (assembly GCA_028564675.1). Classification (NCBI taxonomy): domain Eukaryota; kingdom Metazoa; phylum Nematoda; class Chromadorea; order Rhabditida; family Onchocercidae; genus Onchocerca; species Onchocerca lupi. The sequence continues at coordinate 66,405 of JAOVVO010000271.1, forward strand.
TCACTGAAAAACAGGTCTTCATTTCTGAATTTTACTTTTTTCAATCAATTCTAATGAATTTATTTGAAATTTCTAAAAAAAAAAAGAAACTTTAGAAATCAACAAGTTTTTTTTCTTTTTGATCCTTTTTTTTCCATCAAAAAAATTTCATTACCAAAATATTGTGCAAAAACACAAATTTAAATTCTTTTTACAATTTAATTCCATCATTCTTTTATTCCAGTAAAGGAAATAAAAAAGTTGATGTAAATAATTAATAATGCATTCATATACTACATATCTGTTTGTTTCTTCCTTATTTCATGAATTTCAAATTTTATTTTTCATTATGCTTCAGACATGTCACGCATTTCACGTTGCTGATGACGGATTCAGCGTCACGAAGGAAATTCAAAATTCGGGTATACCGTACGGGGATAATTTCATAGTTCAATGTACCTATTGTATCATTCGATCAGATAATACGCATTCCAGGCTACTTATTCATGGTGCAATGGTACAAAAGAAAAGTATTTGGGGCATTATTAAAGGTAAGTATTTTAATTTCATTTTTAAATCAATAACGATAGATATGACTTCTTTTATGATAATAAAATTACTTTTGAGATTATCATAGTACCTACCACCTTGATATCATTTCTCATATATTTTTTGATATAGGAATATCTTAAGTGATATAATAAATGATAACATCAATTTCCGTTATTTTTTTTTTTTTGATTTAATTGAATCGAGAAATATTTATTGTTAGTTAATTTACAAGATGCAATATGTGTACGATTTTATACAATTATATGTCGTGAAAAAATTATTTCTCGTGGTTAGCTATTATAAACACTAATTATTCAAAGAATAATATCTTTAATGGAAAGTTTATCAATGGATTAACGATAATTGATAAGAATACCACTCAACAATCGGAATATAGAATTTTGTTCACAATCATAGCTGAGATATTTTCTGAGAGATTAATTGATGGAGAAATGAAGGAGAAGCCAAAATTCCTTTTTTCCAATCGGTAGAAATTCCTTTTTTTTTTTTCTTTTACCATATTCCCATCATTTTACATAACTTAGGTTATGAGACCGGAAGTATTTGCATGTGAATTAATTTCCGGTGTGTAATACTGAAGAAAAAGCTAATCACAAATAAAATCGCAAATAAAGCCAATCGCAAACAAAGATGAGAATTACATTAGATATGGTAACATTCATTTGTATTCATCTTGAATGATGAATCATTTAGCAATACAATATTTTGATTATTTGAATATATTTAAAATTTCGGTCCTTTCCGACATTTCGATATGGTAAAATGCATATAATGCATGTTTTATACGTATAGCAAGCCAATATATCAAACTTTTCTTTTTTTCTCTATAATTCACCTTCAACAAAATACACCGTAATATCGCTTGAATCATGTTAAATTTATCTTTTTTATTCGATTATTCAAGATGTATTGTTTTTTCGAATTAACGAAAGGAATTCATCAAATCTTCATTTTAGGAATAATTGAAAAGAGTACTTACAGTGGATTAGAAACCCATTATACGGTATTAGAGGAAACGTTAAAATTACTATGTGAAGGATCAAGTGAGCCAAAACAAACTACAGTATCAGAATCCGAAGCAACCAACAGTATAATCAACAATTTAATTCCAAACAAATTATTAAAGGGGTACGCTAATATCGATATTTCATTTTTATCAACTAAAGTTGTAGGAATTGGAAAGCGTAAAAAGAGTAAATGAATGCTTCTAATAATGCTTAAACATATGATTTATTGATTAATACACCGGCATTTTTTTAATCATTTCAAAAATTTATGGTTTTTTTTTTTTAATGAAGAAAAAAGTAGATGAATTTGCAGATATTATTTAGCATATATTTATTTCATATATTGTTTTTATTTCATACTGTTTGCATAATTTATTCAGTGCTCGCTATTGCAAGAGTGACTTTTTTTTTCCTGTAAAAATTATGGAAATATTTTTAGTAAAATGAAAATTAAACGATTTCTTTTTTATTTCTACAAAAATTATAAAAAAGTCGCTTTTTATCTTTCAGAAATTTGACGTAAAATAATTTGAAACCAAATAAATATGAATAAATTATACCGTTTTTCTGATACATTTCAAAAGTTTCAATATGAAATTTTGATATAAAAAAATTTTGCTAAGATAATTAATTATTTTCTTCAAACAATTTCTGATACCAACTAAATTTTACTAGAAAGAAAAAAAAAAGGAAAACAAAAAGAAAACTAAAAATTTCAGATATCAATTAAACATTATCGAAAAAAAAAAAAAAAGGACAGAAATTGGAAGATGTAATGAATTTTGATAAAAACTGCTGGGATTAACAGTCATTAATTGAGCGCTTTGTTTTGCAAACTTTTCATAAATTTCAAAATGGAATTTTTTTTTTTTTTTGAAAAAAAAAGAAAAAAGCATGGCAGTTATTTATCTCTGCAGAAATTACATCAATACCAAAAGCAGATCTGTTACGGAATGCAATACTTCAACTGTTGTTCATTATCAGACAGTAATGCTGAAACCGATTATCAATTCTGCTGAAACTATGAGTCAGTTTTTCAGTATATCTTTCAAATGGGAACTAACAATTATTGAATTTAAACAATCTTAATGCTTACAATAATGCTTATAGTGTTAAGAGATACGAATTATTGATTGATTTGTTTCAAAATGACATCAATGATCATTGATCAATTATTGTCTATTTCTCAAGAAAAAAAAAAAAGAAAAGTTAAAACAGAATTGCACTTCTTTTACAAATATCTTATTTACAAATCAATTGTATTAATGAATATAAACAAATCAAAAAATATCATATTACTATTCAAATTTATTATATTTCAGAGGAAAAAAAAAGCGCATCCTATTTAATGTAACAATTATGAAAATAATAAATGTTTTGAATTTAAAATTTAATTCTAATTTAAAAATCAATTATAACGCTAATTTTTGTATTATTTAATCACTTAAGAAAAAATCACATGATATGATGTTAGATATCTTTTATCTTTTAAAATTTTTTATAAAATACAATATTTATCTAATCATCATTCAACTGAATACAGTAATTCAATAATTAATATCGTTTGGCATACTGTCATTTTCCGCATCACGACATAATCATGATCATAAATGAGCATGTGCTTCAGTGCTCGAGATAATCAATCGAACTTAATTAAGAAAATGAAAGTATATCCGAAATGTTTTTCCATTCTTATATTTACAGTAGTTTGCACTTAATTCATATGTTTCACAAATTTAAATAATAATATAAATTTTAAATTATCGATCCTTTGTCTCACTAATTTACATCAATTAATAATTGGATCCTTGCATTATCACTAATCCATTATCTGAGAATCTAATAAATTTTTAACAGAAATATACATTGATACAAAAATCTGCTTCATTTTTGAAATAATTTTATTCGAAACAAAAAATGTTAAAACTTGCGAAAAATTTTAAATTTTTTTATAAAATTTATGCTTTGAAACAAAGAATAAGGAAATATTGTTTTGTTAGATTTTCATTGGCTTTATTAAAAAAAAAAAAAATTTCCTGCCATTATTTCCTGCATTAATTATCATTATTTGTTATTAAAATTTTTGCAAAATTTTATGAAAATTAAATTTAATCATTTCAGATGTAATTTCAACAACAATGAATGATAACAATTATATTTGTGATAATGCTACAGAGATTACACAACGGATAACAAATGATGCTCAAACACAAACATTCAATTATTTTAGTCATAACGAAACGTTTAATTATTCTAACAAATTTATTGTAATTCTGTAAGTTTTTTTGAAAAAAAAAAGTCTTTAAATTAAAAATTTCCATCATGAATTGGATTTGAAAATGATTGTATAAATATTTAAATTTCGTTTAAAAATTTACATTAATGAAATATTTACGAAATAAAATTATTTAGATTTAATTTTAAATTTTATTGTTAAAAAATATCTGAACTTCTAATTTTAGAATTAGAGAGATTTGATAAACGACTATCTGTAGACATTTTTCAAAGCTTTTAAGCAAAAAATTTGCACTCAAAAATTTTCAATTTAATTCCGTAATTTATTTTAATTCTCAATTAAATCGATTATTTATAGGATTTCCATATTGATTTGTTTGCAACTCTTCACTTTACTAAAAATCTCATATATTTCGAATATTCAATGCGCCGATACCGATGCAAATTCCGCTTTCGCTAAAGCCATCCTACGACAGTAAGTTGATCAAATTTTGAAAATTTTAATTAACTTATTAAAGATTGTTTTAGATGAAATTATATTGTATTAATTAAGAAATTGTTAATTAATTTAAATCATTATCCATTAACACCTATTTCTGCAATCCAAATTTCAGAAATGAAATATTATTAAATGCGAAAAACCTCGAACAGTTATCATTAACAAGCAAAAGTACCATCTTCAAAAATGATTTATAATTTCCCATTCCTTTTCATGATATCGATTTTAGTTGTAAACAAGTAAAATTTTCAAATTTATCGATTTGAAAAAATCTTGGAATTTCTTTCTTTACTTATCCTAAAATTCCGTTATTTGTTGAATATCTTTGCCTTATTGGTTCAACAATATTCTGATGTAATGTTATTGCAGCTCAAGTGAATGTAATATTTTTGATTAATTAGTTAATTAATTAATAAATTGGAATATGTTTACTTAAAATCCCGCGATATTTGTTTAAAGAATTATTTTATTTTTGCATATAATTTTGTGATATTAATTGTTATATTTTTCCTACGATTAAATGTTTATCTTTTTGTCTTTCCATTTCTGTAAATGTAACAAATTTCGGTGTTAGTAATTTATTACAATATTATGTTTTAAAATTAAACGAAATTTTTAATTCTGACACTAATGAAACCTATCAAACTTGGAAATTAATCAAATCAGACTAATCGAACTTGAAAATTTTATTTTAATTTTAAGACATAAAAAAAGAAACAAAAATGAAATAATAAATTGCCTTATTCGTTATAGTTTACTTCCGCAACAACTGGAATTTATGTTTGAAATGATTATTAAGTATATTTTTTCGATAATTTATTAAATTATTATGATTCTCATTAAGCAAAATTTATTCTATGCATAATTCGCTCCAAGTAAAAATAAGTTGCATATTTTGAAATAGAAAATTAACAATTAAGAAATAATCAGCATATCCTATTATATTTATCAATTCTGACAAGAAATAATTTACGTAACATATGAACATTTAGACAGCTCACGTAACTTCAAGTAATACGTCAAATGTTACGACCTATTAAGTATTTGAACATTTTCAAAATTTGATATACCAAGTAATTTCAAAAGAATTTGTTTCTACAATTTTTTTTTTTTTATAATGACAAAAAAAAGTAAAATTTCTGCATAATAATTTAGAAATAGTGCATAGGAAGTAAATAAATTTCTAATTAAGTCGAAATCAAGAATTTAAACATTTAATGAATGAGGAGAATGAGATGATGGTACCGGTTTCAGCTCCTTTCTTTCGGTTCTAGACGATTTATGAAACGGTAAATCTGGTGCAACTACTGAGTTATTATGTTTAATTATTAATGACTGTTGAGATAAATTACAATCCAAACTTAACCTGAAAATATCACGTGAAAAAAAACGATCTAAACTGAACTTAAAAATGTCACGTACAAATTTATATTTTTCGGTTTGACGCTAATAGCATATCGAAGGTGACAATTTTATTATAATATAATATGCTTTTCCTTATTCTCAATCAAACTTCAAATTGCTTTTTTTTCTCTTATTATAAGCTCGATTTGAAGTTTTAAATTTGAAAAGAAAAAATGGCTCGATAAATTAAATGAGCAAATTTCATATTGTATATAATAAGATCTAACTATTTTTTTCCTTTGATTGTTAGAAATTCAAAAAAAATTGAAAATAAAGGCGAATTTAAGTAAAAGAAAAGTCTAGTAAAATTCAGAATAAGAAAAATTCTTCAAATTTAAGGAACAAAAACCATAACTTACAAATTTTCTCGATTTAATGACAAATTATCATTCTTCGTATAATTGTTTATCAGCATTATCACCGGCATTATCATCATCATTAACTTTAGGGTCATACAATAAGTTTTCACAATCAACATCAATATCAAATTCTGTATTGGCAGTAAAATACGCTGTCATACCACTTACATCACTAATATTCGAAACCTATGAAACAACGATAGGTTCGTTTTTGAATTTACAATTTTCAATTATTTGTTATTTATTGATTTTTTTATTCTCGTACTATCCATAAATCATTCGATAAAAATGTCAGTTCGTCAATGTATGATAAATTTACTTGTTAAATTTAAATTTCAGTTAGATGAAATCAAATTTATAGATATTAGAATTTTAGTGATTAGTCAAAAAAGAAAAAAAAAGTGAAAATCTTTTCAGTTGATTAGAAATAAAAAAAAATTTATGAAATTTATTATTTAATAAGGATTTTATTAGTCTGAAATTCAAAATCAAATCTATTAGTCATTTCCTAACACACTGAAATTTTATCATTTAATTCAAAAAAAAAAAAAAAAAAAACTTCTTCAATTGATTTCAAATTAAATGAAAGAAAGTTGTGAAAATATGCTAACAAAAATTAAATTTCAAATTAAATTTCAACATTGAAAATTTTTCAACAATAATTAATACTTATACCATAATGGGAAAAGAAATGAAAGAATGATGCATAACTATTTACGCACATATTTTTCTCGAACTTTGTTTCCTTATTTTCTTCTCGAAAAAATGATAATTCCAAAAAAAGCAAAAAATTTTGTAACAGATTCGTAAACATTTCTTGAGGTGTAACATTAATTCCCGACAAAATATTTTATTATAATGAACAAATTTATTGTAAACAAATAAGACTTAATCTAAGACTACATCAAATAACAGCAAAATGATTAAATCGGTATAATTTTAAGAATTAGAAAAAAATAATAATTTACAAAAAAATTAAATCAAATTTTTTTCATGTTATTCAGGATATAAAAAGTTTCATGTTATTCAGGATATAAAAAGTATATAATTATAAAATTAAAAAAAAAAAACTAATTTTTCATTTCAACTACTTTTTTCAGACTTCATTAGAATGTTTGTCCGTACTTTATCTTCAGAAAAACTCAAAAAAAAAAAAAAAAAAAGAAAAAAAAAAACAATATGAAATCAATGAGAAATAAAATTCCAATGATATAATTAGAAGATGCTGTTGAACATGCTTTCCTTATTTTACACTTCCACATAACTTAATCATTATTTTTTAAATTTAAAAGAAATAAAATTGGAAATTTCGACAAGTATTTTCACGTAGCACAATAAATTTCACGTAGCTAGTAAAAGACGAAATGCATGCGTGTATCATAAACCTACTCTTGATTTGGCTTCCGGTTGAAGAGTAATTACCGTTTTTGCGGTTAACAAAGTATCTTGTGATTCCGTTGACTGGAAATCATCGGTATTCCGGTTTAGCAGTATCGTATCAAGTTGTTGATCTGGTTCTGGTAAAGCAAAATCATTTTCGATTATAAGCGATCGCTTCTCATCTGAAAAAAAGAAGAGAAACAAAAAAGGTCTAAAAATTAGTCTGATCCAATTAAATTTATCAATAAATTATATTAATAATAGAATGATTGCAAAAAATGATCAAAAAACTTGTTTGGAAAAGTTTCTAAAATTTTAAAAATTTTAAATTATATTTCAAAAAAAAAAAAAAAATTAAATTAAATCATCACCCAAGTTATCAACAATCATATTTTCATTATTGAAATATATTTTAATTTTACATTATAGACTATTAAGACCAGTCTAAGAATTTTTATCATTATATGATCCATGCCTATCATAACTCGAAAATAAATATATCATTAGAAGTTAAAAAAAACATAAAATCAAAATTAATTAAGATTTGGTAAAATTTTAGCCTCTCGTTGGCCTATTATATTTTGATAATATTTGTCAAATTTGAAACTTTGATTGTTGCAAACACCTTCTTTCTTCATTAAAAATTTCAAAAATTCGAAAAACATTTCTTTCTCCTACAATTTATATAAATAAAATGTTTTAAAAAAATGTGGAGAAGAAAAAATGGAATAACTTACTACCACCAGCAGGAAGTAATGGTGAATTTTCGGGACTTTTAGATGAAACTGAAATAGAAAAAAAAAATTATTCTAATATTTGTCAGAAAACAGCGAAATAATCCTAGCATAAATATATTCATAAAATCAAATTTTGTATTGTAAAAATATTTTCCCCCCGATTCATCATTCAAGATGATTGTAAATGAATGTAACCATATATAATGTAATTCTCATCTTTGTTTGCGATTAGCTTTATCTTCAATAGTAAATACCAGAAGATGATTCACATGCGATTTTCTTCGATCTTACAACCTCAATTATGTACAATAACTGTAATAGAGTAAAGAAACATCCACTATAAAAAGGATTTCTATCGATTGGAGAGAATAATTCTCATACAAAATTGAATCTTAACTCGATGAGCAGTATTTCTTTTATTCTATTTAATTTAAAATGAATGTTAGAAGAGAGTTCGAAGAAAACTTCTTCATCAACCAGTTTTCCAAAAAAAAAAAAGAAAAAAAATATCCCTACTATATTAACAAGTATCCTTAATATCAACAACCAAGAAGAATAACTCTATATTCCTACTTTCGAGTGATATTCTCATCAAAAATCGTAAACCTATTCGACATCGATAAACTCTCGATCAAACATCATTATTCTTTGAATAATTATTGTCTATAGCAGTTAACGAGGTAAAATACTTTTTCACGACAATACTTCATAAGAAAATTTCGTCCCATCCCAAGTTTTTAGAAGATAGTTTTTTTATTCTCATATTTTTGAATATATATGTTTAAACTCTAATTAACTCTAATAATATATATGAAATTAAAAATTTTATTAGAAGTTAAGTTTTTTCACAATTTTAATAAAATCTTAATTTTTTACGAGAAATTATTCGAAGAGTTTGAAAATTTTCAAAAATTTAACCATTCTTTTCGGCATCTTTTGGTGGTGTCCACTGTTGTTGTCGTTGTTTACGCTTCCACAAAAAGAATCCAGTAACCAAGATTATCAATAAAATTAGTGCAAAGAGGAATGGTATTAGCCACCCTTAAAAAAAGAAAAAAAACCTGTAAAGGCTAATGAATCAATGAAATATTAATTTAAATTTTCATTAAAATCAATACGAGGAGATATTTTATGATATTTGATAAGACTGAATTTCCAATTTGTCTGAACTGAACTTGAAAAATGCTAAAAATTTAATTAAACTCTTCAAATTCAAATTCACCGCAAATAATTAAAGGGTTTCTAAATCTTATATAATGCTATTAAACATATATGAAATTCTTAATATGATGCTTATTTAACGATTTAATTTTCGATCGAAATGTACAATAAATAGCTATTACTAGAGATTTAAATAATTTCAGATAATTAAAAATTCTTTTTTCAAGTTGAAAATTAATTTTATACATTCAGTTTTTTCGATTCCTTCGATAGCTTTCGAATCATAATTTTTTGGTCGTCGAAAAGATTCAGTAACAAACGGTGAATCCCAAACTGGTGCTGTTACAGTGTTTAGTATTGCTGAAATTTCTTTAAAATTATGTTCAACGATTTAAACTTTGGAATTTTGAATGAAAATAGTGAACAATCGATAGTAGCTATTATTTTTTGCATCAGAATATTAAAATTTTCATAATTTTGCAGTTTTTTTTCTGCAGTTCTTCCACATTGTTTTTAATTTTTCTATTACTTTTTAATTTCAATAAAATTCCAACTTATTTACAGGATATCCAATATATTGACATTTTAAGCTTTTCCATTTCAATTATATGAGTAGATAAGTATGGATAAAGTTTTTACAAACATAACTTTCCATGATTTTAATTAAATATACATCTAACAACAAGCTAATTATTTTAGCTAATTACTTTTCCAATTTTTCGAAGTTATTCGAAATAGTCAAAATTTTATGAGATCTTAAAAATGATGAAAAATTCATATAAATTCTAATTACATATTCTAATTAAGTGTTAAACTTGAGTAATCATAAAAAAAAAAAAAAAAAAAAAAAAAAAAAAACGACAATCATCTAATGGATCGAAAGAACAGTAATAGTTATTGTAATTGTATTCAAACAAAATATGTCATTATTAGAATTAATTGTAAATGTAAAGAAGAAAAAAAGGGAATAACTGATAATAATAAAAAAGAAGATGTCAAATATTTACGTGGTAAACTTCCAGGAATTAAAAATGAATTACATGCACCGAGTTGAATTTTATCACCAATAATTGTTACTGAATCAGCAAATTCAAATTCTGATTTATACAAATATAAAATAGGCTTAAGACGCATACGTGCAACATTTACGTCAATATCAATATCTGAAAATTAATTTATCGACGGATTATATTTGTTAAGATTTTGTATAGATATCAAAATTAATATTAATAAATTGTTTTTCTTATCACTATATTTGTATGATAATTTATAACTATCAATTATTCAATTCGTCTCACTTTAATCTAATTAAAGTTATTCGTCAATTAATTTAAAATAAATTAATGAAAAGTATAGATGGCGTTAAAGTCTGGGATATTGAAATAAAAATAAAATTACATACCATATATGATGGTGTAATAAAACATCACTATTAATTAATATCATAATTACAAGTATCATCAATTTATGATAATCAAAGAAATATACAACGAATAGATCTATACAAATTTTTTTTAGTTACTCGAGATTTACTTAAATATTTCAGAAATTTCAATTCAACTCAAATAATTCTCTTTTTTTTCTTTTTTTAATTTTTTAAATTTGGCTTCAAACATTCGAATCCAAAACTTACTTGATAAACAACCGGTAAAATTATATTTCACTGTTTTCTTATCACTTCTTATCATATCTGAAATATCCGTAATGTATGATCCACCGAAAGCAAACCTGATCGCAGAAGCAAGTGATAAACTTGCTGTTAAATCGGATGGAAAATCATATTTCCATGAATCAATCTGAAATTTTGTATAAAAACAATTTTATTTTTCTTTAAAATTTCACCAAATATCCGCTTCATATTAAAAAAGATTAATTAAAAAGAAACCATGGAAAAACTAATCGTTAATATTGAACAACTAATTCTGTAATCGTAGTTGTTTGCTGACTTGATTATGAGTTACATACAACTTAAATTTAAATTAATATTTCAAATACTAGAAATTAAAAATTATAAATGCCTAAATGTCTTACCGTCACTTTTAACGATTTATTAGTTCGAAATCTTGCATGAAAATAATGTCTATAACCATCGTTGTAATTATATGGAAATGTGTAAACAAATGATACATCGATTGATGTTATGCCAATATTTATTGAACCATTTTTGCATAATATTATTTGCATTATTCTAAAACGAAAGATCATCAAAAGGAGCATTTGTTGACGTACGTTTTAGACCTACGTCATTTATTTTATACACTTGTTTTGACGGATAAAAATTGTACTTGATGAATTATATTTAACGAAGGGAAAAAAGATAAATCAATTTATATCGATTTTGTTACAAATAAGGTATAGTGTGATATATTTACGCAAGATTAAACGTAACACGAAATAAAGTATCGTGTAATATATTTAAGTAAGATTAATTAGTTCTCTTCTTATTAAAGCAAATTTTAGCGAAATGGAAATTTCACGTTTCACAAACTTGTTTTGCGTGAAATAAATTGTTGCAAGTGCTTGTGGTTTTGCCAGCTTCGTTGGTTTTGTCGTTTTTGTCGTAGAAAATGCAAAACTTAATGTTTGTTCGTCAATTTCATTCCAATCAAAAATTACTTTTTCGAATATTTCAGCTGTCTTTAATACTAATATTGAATGGCCCGCAAAATATGCTCCATTATCTGAAACGAAAAAATTATTCATTCAATTTAGAAATAATTGGAAAAAGGTCACAGGTTCAGAAAAAAAGCAAATATGGAAAAATACAATTACGAAATTAAGAAGAGATGAGATGTAAAAATTTAAGGAAATTCTAATTTAAAAGAAAATAAATTTTTAGGTTAGATAAAATGAATTAACTGATTTTCGTAATTATATTGTTGCTTGTTATTAGTTTACAAATATGTATGTGTAATTCAGCATGATATGACTATCACGTAGAACGTGATGCTGATATGATTACACGAAGGCGTAACGCTAATTTATTAATTATGTTTCCTGAGGAAGGCAAACAATTGATCAATTAGTTAGTAATTTTTTTTTGAGATAATTCAACCATTTTAAAAAATTTTAAACAAACTCTAAATGAGTAATTTTAATTACTTGCCATAAATTTTCATCAGGATACCGTGATGAATGAATGATTCCAATTAGCAATTAACAAAATGAAATTCGAAAATAATGAACAATCAGTCTTAATTATTCGATCGAATTCGATTTCTTTTTCGATCAGCAATTAAGTTAATGATTTAAAATATATACCTTCATCACAATATTCACCGTAATAAGATGTTCGAGCACAATTACAACTAACAATATTTTCAGCATTTATTGTCGCCATCCAATCTACCAAACAATGTCCACCATTTTTACATAAATGTTCAATTTTATTGCAACCCATTTCGCAACCAAATTTAATCATACCTTTGAAAATATAAAAATTAAAACTTGAAAAAATTTTTGAAAAAACCCACATACCATTAAAATATTATTGATTGATTTATTTGAAATTCTTGAGAACAAAAAAAGGAAAATTCATATCATCCAATTGTTTTCCATACTATTTAATCATTGCCATTTCTATAGCTTCAGTGAGATAGAATAATTCCATATCAAATTTCAAATTATCTAGTTTTGAAAAAAAAAAAAAAGAGAGATAAGAGAAATCAGAATAAACTTTTTCAATTTTTGATAACTGAATCATTCTATACGAACAATGTGATTAGATATTACCTGTAATTAGCGTCAATTTTTATTTGAAATTTCGATATAAAATTATAATCTTCTTGATTTTCGATTTGATTTATCTCTACGTTCATTAACATTTTTTGATATAATCATCATTTGAAATAATTATTTTTTTTTTTAAATATGTTTAAGATTAGCTCAATAATGTTGCGATTTTTTTTTTTAATTTCAGTTTCTTTCTGTTTATTTTCAAATAATTTTTCACTCTAACCTGGTTTAGCTGGATAATGAGACCAAAAATATTGATTACGCATATCGATTAGTTTCTCACCAATCATTAAACCACGCATACAACCAAGTAAATTCGGAATAGTAGATCGATAAATCGGTTCCAAGTTACCGAAATGAATTTCGGTTGGTACACCAGCAACGAATAATAAAATATATGGATGTTTGATAGTAACATCTTGTTCAGTTACCGGTGAAACCGGCGGTTGAATAATGTCTGAATTTTGGGTAAAATACAAAATTTGGAATTAATTAACGAAAAGTAATTCTGCTGAAGGTGACGATAAGATTTGAAGTTACTTGATGACATGATATCGATTAGCTATCATTTCCTTTACTTTTTATTCTCTATATTTCAAATTTAAAAAAAAAAAATTATTGTTGGAATTATTTTGCTACTAAATTTTAATTTAAAATCATGAATCTGCATAAAAAATAGGATTTTAAAAGAGAAAATGAAATAAATTAACCTTCCATATCATGAGTTATTTCGAATTTTTTAATGAAATTATTGGAAAGAAATCGTTCTCTGGCAATTTGACATATTTCATCATTAACATTTAATTCAACAGAATCGGACCATTGAAATATCATCACTTGAATCCATTTCATTCGACTATATTCTTTATAAAAAATATAAAATCGTTTGAAAAAAAAAGCTTCTTTTTTAAATTAGTGCAATTAATAGGAAAATGCGAATTACTCGACAACTAAAATTTTAATTAATAGCATATTAATATTTAGAATTTCCAGGTTTCAGATTCATTATTCCTATTATTCTAATTATCCGATAAATAATACGTCTACGAAAATTGAAAGTTAGTTGTAATAGCATCTTAACGACATCTTTCGGAATATTTACTTTTAATATCAATTTCTTGTTCTATCAGACGTTAATTTAGGAAGTTCTTGATTGATTAATGTAATAAATTTCAATATTCACGATAAAATTACTCAATTTTTGTTTTATTGTTAAAAAATTTTCTTGTTTTAATCATTTATATTATTTTAAATTTATTTACCATTTCCAATTTTAGCGATAACTCCACAGCGATAAATAGTGCGATTGAAATTAAGCGTCAGTATTACGCGTGAATGATCGGATAAATGTACCTGATAATGAAAGCATTGTTGATTTAGAACTTTTAAAACAATTTAATAGTATTTACCTTCTTTTTTTTCATTATTTTCGTGTAAATTTATCATTTGATTTCGAAAATGAATTTTACCAATTTGAAGTGATAGGAAGTGAAAAGTCAGTAATTCGAAATATATAACTTTGATATTTCAGAATACAAAGTGAAGAGGAAGTTGAATATAATCAATCAGATATTATTGTAATTGAGAAAAAGATTGTCAAATTAATTGATATTAACTATAGATAAGTGATAAGTGAATTGAAGAGATGCATCAGGAAAGATAACAAAACTGATAATTCGAATTTCAATATTTACTAGTAATTGTTCTACGGAAAAGTAATAATTATCGCAATAATAATCGGATCATGCTATCAAAACATTTGAGAAAACATCTAAAGATAACTAAGATCTACGAAATAAAAGTGATAACAGGGAAATGGGAGAAAAAAAAATGATACTATCGTCGAAAATCAGTACAGTAATCATTTCTTAAATTTGTATATCAGGGATTCAAAAATTAATATTCCAGTATTCACTCCAAAATATTAGCTGTAGTTATTAAGATGGATAATTAAGACAAATAATGATAATTGATTGTTTGTTTATAATGATAACTAATTATATATTTTTATTTAATTAATTTCTTGAAAGTCCATTCGTCTTCTTGTAAGTCAATAAATAATGAAGGTAAAATGTTCGCATAAAAGTAAAATGAACATTTGGATAAATTTATTTCATGAATTGTGTGATATTAAGTAAGGTTTTTTCGGATTAATTAAGGAGCAGTAATTAAAATAATCTAGTTAAAAAAAAATTTTTACTTCAATTTTCTTTTGAGAATTTCAGTAGAAAAATTTTAATTTACAAAAAAAAAAAAGGAAAAGTAAAAATTGGTATGAAATGAATTGAGAAATATACCTGTACAAAGTTATATAACTGATCATGAAGATAAATGAGTAAAGCATCACGTTGATCTGTACGAAAACTGAATATAATTCGTTGCTTCAACGCATTTGCAATAGTAATATTTTCAGCTTTCAAGAATGCTTCTTTTGAATCGTGAAAACTTACTTCTGTCCCATAATTAATACCTTAAAATTTCTGAATTTCATTTAATTTATAAAAAAAAAAAAAGAGAGACAATAATTAACAAAATATTTTACAAAAAAAAAAGTAGAAAAACCACGAGATCAGTTTCATTTTACGGATAACAATATATGATCATTCATATAAAATGAGATTGTGAATGATCGGCTTCGAAATATGCAAAATTATGAGTACCGAAGGTTTTTTTGTTCTTCTTACGAAAATATATTTTTTTTGTATTTTTTATATAATACATACAGATATGAAAAAAATTTTTTTTGGGAAATTTTTTTTTTTGAAAAATCATACAGAAATACAAAAATTAATGGATGTCGATCATATAAGATTATTATTACCATATTCAGAAATTCCGAAAATTTGCAAAATTGAAATTATCGTTAATGGATTACTGTTATGGAAAATTGTGTTATAGAATTATTTTTACTTGCTACACATACTAACTGCTGTTGATGAATTGCTAACTGTTAGAAATTCTTGTTATTTATTACAGTTGTGAGATTATTCTAACTTGTTATTTACTGCAGTTGCAAAAATTGCTGTTTATAGAATTACTGTTATTTACTACAGTTGCGAAAATACTGCTTATGAAAATAACGGAGTTACCAAATTACTGTTAATGGGGTTACTGTTACTTGTTACAGTTGCAAAGCTACTGTAATGGAATTACTGTCGCTTGCTACAGTTGTGGAATTATCGTTACTTTTATGACTATGAAATTACTATTAATGGAGTTACTGTTACTTGTTACAATTGTGAAATTACTGTTAATTTGGGTGCATCAAAAGGAGTTACTATTATTGTACTAGATTATTTATTAGTATTATGAAAATACTATTATTTCTGTGCAATTAATTCGGAAATAAAAAAAAAAAATCACAGTTTAACATCAAATCCTTAACCAATGATGTAAAAGATAGCTCCGAAAGGGAGGATAGTAGAGATCTTATCAAATCAAAAAAAAACGAAAATGATTGATGCATTTTGATTAACCGATGGCTTATAGGGGATAGAAATGGATTTTTTGAAACGGGTCGGGTTATTGATCGTGAACAAGCAGTTTTCAAAGAGGTTAATATTTTATATGCAATAATAATATGTGAATTGGTATTTTAAAAATGCTATAGTTTTGAAATATGAATTCAGTATATTGTAATGTGTTTCCGATCTCAAAGAAATTTTTGATTTTTTTGTGTTTATAGAAATAAATAGAGGATTAAACAGTTAGCAAAATGAAAATCGTTCAGTTAAATTGAACTTTTTTGTGTGGTAATGTTGTATATAACATTATTTAACCAAACTAAACATTTTTATAACTAAAAAGATCATTTTAAAAAAGTTTTCGGAGATTAACTTATATGAAGATTAATCGATGGCTTGTATGACGTAAATGGCGTAAATTGTAGTTAGAAATCTTATACGATAATATATCAATTACGATTACGATATCAAACAAATATATCGATTATGATTACGACCAAGATATCGGGTAAAACTGTGAACATTCTTTCTACGTTATTATCTCTGTATCTATTAAATTATATCAAAATCTAAATTCAGATTTATTAATAAAATTTGGTTTATAATTAGTATAACTTCTTTTTTTTTCCTTCATCTTATTTGGATGCTTAATTTTCTAAAAATAATTGAAATTTTCCTAGAATAATTGAAGAATATCAGAATTAATAACATTATTTCAATAATGATTCCGATCATTTCCAATCGGTAATCTCTAATATTCACTCATTTATACAATATTTTATGCTTTACAAGCCTATGATGTACTAATACTTGATTATCATATGCTTATTATAGTGGAACTTAAGGTAAATTACAGTAGTTTACATCGTACATCAAAATTTATGGTAATTAACCGTGATGCACATTGTATATCGAAACTTATGATAGCTTACCATAATAAGTCTTACTAAGTGGAACTTATCAAAATATATAATGAAACATTATTAGACATACTAGTTCCATTATATAAACAATACAATAATTTCTGAAGAAAAAGAGCAAAACTTACTATTTTGACATAAATGTCCCGAATGTACGATAGCATTTTTACAAACGCAATGTACTGTATCGCTTATAAAATCTTCTTCACAACGACTTTCATGTTGGCAATCGTATGATTCGCATTGATTCATACATTCGCCTTGTAATACTCGATCCACTTCTTGAAGTTTATCATTTAAATAAATTTGTCGAATACAGCCCAAAAAACCATAGCGACCACTAAAACAGGGTTAAATTGAAATCAGAATTTTTAAAATAAAATTCATTTCTTAGTGTCAAATTTCAATATGTTCGAAAAAACAGTATAAATTGATAACTTTTATTATTGATAACTCACTGAATTAGTATGAATGTCACAAAATTATCCACTTTTTCCTTTATTATTGAATATCGAATTTTCCCTGATTATAAATTTCTGATTACTGGAAAATAACGCAGTCGGTTTAATTCCAAAATAAGGGATATCGAAATATCTAATACTTAATTAATTAAATATTTATATACATATTAATTTACTTACCCACCAATACTTAAATGTATTTTGCTAAATGAATGCGACTTAATTATTGTCGTCATTACCGTATCATCTACTGAAAATCGTACCGATCCATCACGAATATCTACGATGATACGATGCCAATATCCGTCATTTTTTCTGAAAATTAATAAATTAATGATTTTATTTTTTAAAGTTAAAATTAATGATTCTCTTCAACGATTTACACAAATAAAATTTTATTCCCGAAAAATAAATTGCGCTGTTTTTTTAAATTTTCACTGTCCCTAAAGAGAATATTTTTGATAAATTTTTTCTACAACTTTTGGTTAAAAAAACAATTAGTGTCATTTTGAAACTTTATGATATCAAAAGAATTGAATTAAGTTATAACTAAATAAGAAATTACTTGAAATTTCACGAGAAAATATTTTTATAAAAAAATATGTTAACTAATTTCAAATTATAATTATCGATGTTGCTTAAATTCTGATTTATTATAAGCAGTGATAATTGAAATGTCCATTATTTTGATCAATTTTTCCATTCTCGAAATACTTTTTAAATCAACTTCGTCAAAAGTACTTCATTTTTTCCGGCTGAATATTCGATCAGATAACAAACCAAATTTTACGAAAATTTAAAAATAAATATTAATTAATTATACAAAAATACAGACCTTGATTGTGGGATAAGTGCCAAATTAATTTGGCTATCAGTTTGTAAATAAAATGTTCGTTCTATCATTGTGATAGTAATAATTTCATCGGTCGATGAGAGTATCGTAGCACTTTCAAGATAAGTACGAAATTCAAAACTTAGCATGCCACCGTCCCAAGTTCCAATTTCGATCGAATTAAATCGTTTTCGGATTGTCATAGTATATGTCGCAGATTGGCCCGCTAAAATAAACATTGAAAAAATTGAAATTCAAATTTAATAAATGGAATAATTATTAAAAGAAGAAAAATAAATAAAAAGTTATGACAAATAATTGATGCAATGTATTATAAATATTGTGATATGCATTATTTCATTAAGTGTATTGATTCTATGCAAATCATAGCTATTAAATAGTAGGCTGTTTAAATCATTTAATTAAGAAACAAGTAAATTATCCAAACCGATATGCTTTATTTTAATGCAAATATTATAAATTACTAAAGGTCATTAGGAGAGAAATTTATAGCAAAGGTCAAAGCAGCCAAGTTAGTTATTTGCAAAGCTGATCAGTATTTGCTTTATAATCAAAAAAAAAAAAAAAAAAAAGGTCACTTTTATTCTTTCTTCTTAACTCTATTAATTCAAATTACCCACCAAAATTAAAATGATCTAATTTTAACTAAAATGAAAAAAAAAAATGAATCAGATAATTATAAAAGTGCCAAGTTAATAATAAAATAAAAACGGGAAAACCCGAAACAAAATCTTCATAAATCTTCACATTCTTCATTTAAACTCTCTTTCTTATTAAAAACCGCTAAAAGATTTCTGGAAACCTAGTGGATTAAATTCAAAAATTTATTCAATGCATAAATAAATAATAGTTTAATACATACCACTTCCAGAACAAATCAATGGGCCAAGTGTCATATAACCTTTGTCAACCGATGGATCATTTAATCCATAGATACCTCGAATTGGTACTTGGCTACCTGTCATTACACCGTGATCAACTGTGACACCGCCATTGTCACAATTACATTCTAAAAAAATATAACATCTTTCAGAACGACAAAAATTATTTGCTAAAATCCCAAAAATTGCTTGATTTCTTTCCATTTTTTAAAAAAAATTTGAAATGAACTTCAACTAGCATAAAAAATACGATATTTGATTGTTCAATATAAATTCTTCACGAAATACTATCACGTATAATAGGTAAACAACAAGCATTACTTAAAGAATACAATCACGTACAATAGATGAACATCATGTATTATCAAAAATACTATCACGTATTATCGAGAACACCATCACGCATGATTGGTAACATCATATATTATCGAGAATACTGCCAACGTACGACAGGTATACATTATGTATTATAGAGATTACTATCACGTACGATAGGTAAATATCACATATTATCAAACAAACAAAAAAATTATGACCTATACGTATGTGTAAGGATCAGCTAAAATTGAGTTGAATCAAACCCAATTAAGACATTTCAAAAATATTAACAAAACTGCAGAAAAGGATTAAACAATCTAGCAAGATTTCATTTGTAGAATTCAAAAATGAGATTTAAGAACTTATGTGAATTTTTTTGATTAAATTATCCGAAATATAAATGCTTACTTGCACATTTGGCACCTTGACAGGGACATGTTCCGTCAACTCCGCCAAGTCCGCCGAAAAATTCGTTTGAGATTGACGTGAACCACGTTTTCATTTTATCAAAGCTGAAAATAGAATAGTTTCATGCATTCCATTCAAGCAACCATCAAAACTTTACGTTGATATCGTGAAATTGGTGAAATCCGAAATCCTGATCATTTCTAAATTAATGAAATAAAGGATATCAGATGGAAAATCACTTCGGTTGAAACTATGAAATGTTTTTCGTAGATTCAAATTCTAATCGATAATTAATTTCGGCAGTATCAGGAATTATCAGATAGATAAACTAATGATCTAATTTTGTTGCGATGATCAGAATTTATTTTCATTTTAAGGATTGTAAAAGATTTTTTTGAAATTTGAACATTTTCAAGATTAAATATTAAAATCATTTGCGAATAAAAAAAATGTAAACCGCACTTAAGTGGTGCCATACGACAAGTATACTGTATTGCTTGTGAGCAGGATTCCGAATGATTCTTCAAACTTTGGAGAAGTTTATCGTTGAACAATCTTAAATAATTCAAATTATTTATTAAAATCTGGAATTTTTTTAAAATCTAACAATAATTTGAATTCATAAACGGAATTTTACGGAATTTTTAAAAATAATTGATATTTGAAGAAAATTAAATTTGTTAAAAATCAAAAAAACAAATCCAAAGTATCAACTGGAACTTACTTATAATTAATTATCATATGAATATCACCCAAATCTTTGCTATGAATTATCGTACTGTTAGGCATATTGTGCGTAACGATTGTTTTACCGTTTTCACAATAAGCATATGTTTCCGGTAAAGGCCCAGAACCATCCGGATCGATAATATACATTCCGGATACTATATTACCTTCACGAAAAATCTGGTCACAATTCCACGGTAAAAGTGCTGAAAAAAAGAACATGAAAAAAATTTTTTTTTTCATAAAAATTATCATTAAAGAGAACAGAAAGTTAACATGCTTAGAAAAAAGAATTTCTCAAACCTTAATTTTACATTTTAAATTAACCAAATTAGATTTTAATTTAATGTAACATTTTTAATCAAACTTAAAAAAATCATCAGAAACTTTACAAAATTGACAAGATGCTCCAACAAATCCTTTGCGACATACACAAACAGGCGTATCATCTTTCTTTATACATTCGATCGAATTTTTGCAATTTATCGCTTCATCATTTTCACAAAATTGCTTTGCTGGTAGTTCTGAGAAATAAAAAATGTTTTTTTTCCATTTTTTTTTTCTGATTATTTAGAATTCTTCAATACTTTTTTTTTTTTTTGTCGAAATTTCGCAAAATTTAACAGTTATTTCTTTGCAAAGTTTTTTTTCTTAGAAAAAATTTCTTAGGGTTTTCATTTTAGAAAATTTGAGAAATCAATAATATTGCTGGAAATTTTTGATTAATTACTTAATTGTTTGAAAATTACTACATTCTTGTTCTTCCATTAGAATTTTTCGAATGACAAAATAGGTGAGATGATTCACGAACGTATGAGAAAATAAATGAGATAATTCGAGTAAATTGAAAAAGACACATAAAAGAAAAAAAGGGTCGTAATATAAAAATTCAAATTTTTAGCATTTAATGATTTATTGATAGGAGAAGATAATTCAAATGTCGTACGAAAAAATACCTATTATATGTAAAAATAATGGAATATAATTATAATCGGAATTATTATGAACTAAAATAATTCGTTTTTCAATTTTGTTTTCATTTTTGTTTCATTTTTCGAGAATTAGGCGATAGTAAAAATTCAATGAAAAATAAGAACTTCAAATAAGATAACTTTAAATTCCACATGTAGTAAAAGAATCATAGCATTAAAATAAGCAATAACAATAAAAGATTATTAAATCTAATCATTGACATAATCAGCTCTAAAATATATTAAATTTTGGAATTTAATTTCTAAATAATTTAAAGATTAAATTTTAAAGTTAAAATTCAAAAAATCGACAAAAAATACAAATAATAATTGTGAGTTTAGTTAAAAAAAAAAAACAAAAATATTGAAGAATTTATGATAATTTAAAATTTCTGCAAACCTTTGGAAACTTTCCATGGAATTTCGTCTTTGAATGCGGCATTTTTATCATTTTCAATCTAAAATATCAAGTGAAATTCTTAGCATTTAATTTTGCTAAAAATAAGCAATTATTTTCTTCTTTTGGACGCTTAAAATTGATTCAATTTTTTCTTTTGAAATCAAACCTTTCTCTTTTTCTGACAAATTAAAGATTCGTGAAAAAAAATGTGACTTTTTTATGCGGTAATGGAGAAAGCTACAATGAAAAATTATTATTTTATTTGTAACTAATATGAATTGATTACGATTTTTTAATACAATTAGTATAATAATAAAATAATTAATATAATGATATGATTCAGTACATTAATTAAAATTTATATTTAAAAATTTTTTACTTCTTTTTCTCTTTGAACTGTTAAGAATGCTTAACTTTTAAAATTATCAGTTCTTAAGAATTTAAGAACTGATAATTTCAAAATATCGCCAAGTATTTGTTTTTTTGTCCTGAATAATGAAATCGTTTCTTGTACCATAATAACAGAAAAAATTATTTAGAGAAAATAAATAATACTTTGAAAAAAATTCGATATAAATTAACTATACTATTAAAAAATTTTTGAATTAATTTCAAATAAAATTAGCTCAATTTATTTTGTTCTAACAAATTTTTTAGTGACTTTATATAATTTTCAAAATAAATACGAATATTTTTTTCATAAATTCCAAAATTTTTCATAAATTCAAAAAAAAAAAAAAAAAAAATGCCGCTTACATGTTCCGATTCATGATCAGATTCAAGTTTATATTCCGATCCAGTATTATATTCATTCATCTGTTCATCCGTAATTTCATTCAATAATTTCTTGCCAATATT
Organism: Onchocerca lupi; assembly: GCA_028564675.1. NCBI lineage: Eukaryota > Metazoa > Nematoda > Chromadorea > Rhabditida > Onchocercidae > Onchocerca > Onchocerca lupi. The sequence goes on from JAOVVO010000271.1 coordinate 89,734, forward strand.
TTGCAGAGGTAAAATTCCATTTTCTGGAGTTTTCATTGTACTTAAACCATTTCCATCACAACTTCTCAATTCCGCATTTGTATTTACCTAAAAATATAATAATTCTTAATAACTTTATTTAATAAATTCATTACAATTATAAATTTAAAAATTAAAATTAATAAATACCTTCGCTGAACCTTTGGTATATCCATCGATTACGTCAAAATAATCAACGTAAATTCCACGTAAACATCCGGATAAGCCAACTTCAATATCTCCAGCACAAAAGAATAATTCATTATCAAATCTATTAATTAAAATATAAAAATTGATTTGACATAAATAATTTTAATGAAATGAGCGAATATTTTGTAGATATTATTTGAATCAAATATATTTTATCAACTTTGTCAAGTTTTGGCACATAAATTTTATGGCATTCTCTTGACAGTAAGTTAATTCTAAAATTATTTTCCGAAAACAGGAAAAAATGAAGTGGTATTTTTTAATATTTAATAAAATTTTACCTGATATGATAATTTTCATCATATGTATTCAAATTTACTGATTTCTCTTCACCATTAAGAATCATGTGAATTATATTTGCGTTATATTCAAATTCCAGTGAAATTTGATTGAATCTGATCAAAAATACAAAATGAAAAAAACAAATTAACATGAAAATTAGAAAAGAATTGCCAAAATGAATTATTTCAATAGAATTAATTGTTAACATTATTTTACAAATTATCACTACAATGATAATCTAAGAACAAATTCAAATTATCTAATTTAAATTTTAATTACTACAACATTTTACGACAATTATATATTCATGATTTCCGTAAAATCAAATTCTAAAAATTCAGCCAAAAAAGAAAAAAAGATTTCAGGTCGAATTGTATTTAATTTAATTAAATTAATTTGATCTAATCTTAGCTATTTTTTCAATGATTGACATATTCGATTCACTCTAATTATTACGATCAATGATAATCATTTCACATTTAATCGTTTCATAATCAATAAATCATCTAATTTTTTTAAAATTTAATTCCAATTTTAAAAATTCATCTTGTAAAATTGAAAAATTGCAAAGCAAATGATAACCTTTACATCATAATACTCATTGGAAATCATTTATCATTTACTTGTCAACCAAGACAAAAACTTACTTATCACTATCAAGAGTAACATTATCAAAACTGATTTCCGCAAAATTAGCAATTGTTAGTCGTAATTGTCCATAAATTAGTGCTAATTTTAATTTACCAATTGGTTCGTTAGTTTCAAGCGATAAAATTGTTCCATGAATTATTAAGCCTTCATTGACATGTGTCTAAAAAAATATAAATATTAATATATTCTTAAACTTATTTCAAGTTTTTCAAATGTTTAATTAATTTCGGGAAATGGAATTATGAATATTTTTGGAAAATTTATTCGATTTAATTAATCGATTATTTCATATCGAAAAAGCGCTTTTTTTTCGATGCAAAAACTTAAATTTATTAGCACTTTCAAATTCATGCGATCCTTCATTTTTAATTCTGTTATTAATTAAAATATTTTATAACTATTGTCGCTTTTGTTGATTAATCTTTTAAAAAAAAACTGTAATGAACATTTAAATTTTATATTTTGCTAATTTTAAATTACCTTAAAATCAATTGATATGATAGTTGGTTGTGATTCATCATCATTGATCTTGTACGAAATATACTGATCCCATGATACATTTAATGTTTTCATAGCTAAAACAAAAAAAAAAAAGAATAAAAACTTTTTTCTTTCTTTTTTTTATAATTTAAAAAAAAAAAACGAAATTTCCTAATTTTTACACAATAAAATCAAAATTTGTTTTCAAAAAATTTCCTGATTTTTACAAAACTATATTGAAATTTATTTAGAAAATTCAAAATTTTGAGTAATTTTCAACCAACCTTCATCACATCGCTTTCCTGATTGATAAGTACCACGGCAATCACATATAGCTGTATGGAATAAATCAATGCATGTACCCTGAAATTTTTATCTTAAAAAAAAAAAAATCAATAATTCTATTTGAATATTAACTGGAGAAGAATAACGAATAATCACTCTAATCTTATCTAATCATATTATTCTAGCCTTAATTTTATTTAGAATTTGATGTTTACACAAGCAAGTAATAATTTATTGGATTTAAAAGAGTCACAAAAAAAAGAAGATAGCGTCAAATATTTCCAATATTTTCTAAATCGTTCACGTATGTAATACGTGTATAATTAGGTCAAAAATTAGTACAGCGTGAGTGAATTACGTATTAATCACGTGTATAATTACGTCGAAAATTAATATAACGAGAGGAAATACTCATATTGACATAAAATAGACGCAAAAATAGAATTAGAATTATATTGATTTCGGTGTTTTAGAATTGGAATTGAATTAATTTTATAAAATTTCGATAAAAATTAAACCTTATTGCATTGTTCATTGCTACAAAGTGGATCACAATTAGCACGAATCTTTTCAGAACGTGTAATTTCATCGAATTCAAATATCAAACGATTACCAATTGTTAAGCCAACGATCGTAACACAACCAATTATACCATCTATTCCATCTGTAATTAATTAAATTCTATTAATTACTTATTTTTTAAAGTATTTTTCGAAATGCAATTATATCGATATTAATATACCAATTATTTTTGATGAAATAAAAAAAAAAAAAAGAAAAAAGAAGCAAGAAATTAATCAGCTACAAAGTTCTCCCAACGATTAGTTGATAAATTTAGTTACAATTATTTTGTTAATAAAATTTTCTTAAGTAAAAATTTAATTATTCAATTTCGGCACTAAAATTATGCCAAATATGCAATATTATCAAAATTATTAATTTTATTATCACTTCTCAAGCAAAAAAAAAATCATCTAATAAAAAAGAATGATAATTGATAACAACAACAATAATGATAATGATGGTGATAATAATAATGATATTTTATAAATGATGTCAAAATTATTAAAATATATTACATACTAAGGTTTCTCTTTAAACAACTTAAAAAAAAAGCTTATCAGTATGATAACAAGTACAAAGATACTAGCTTTATCGAATTTCGTCAATTGAAAACAGAAAAAATACCGTAGCTTCCAGTTGTTATGCCAAGTTGCATGTATTTTTCAACTTTGATATCATCAATAAAATCATACGAATCTATCGTTCCTTCGCCATAAATTATTTTTAGCATTTTATTTTCTAAATTTAACTGAATTGACATCGAAAATTCTCTGCCATTATTCGCGCCTAAAAAATCTTTTTTTTTTTTCAAATTAGTAAAAAATATAATGATTTTATTTCAAAGTTAAACATGAAAAGATAATAAAATTTTGTAAAAATATCAAAAAAATTGTTGCAAAAAACTTTTTTTCTCTGAAAAGATTTAATTTTGAAAAAAAAAAAAAGAAAAGATTTAATTTTTAAGGGAAAAACTTTCCGTTATGTTTTTTCCCATCAAATTTTTCTCCGAAAAAGCGGGGAATGAAAGAAGAGAAATTTTGAAAAGAAGAGGTTGTAATATCTTTAAATTTCAATCTGGCATTTGTGATACGATTAATGATATTTCATGATTCATTGATGAAAATAGAAATATTCTGACAAAATATAAAATCGTAAAAATTCCGGAATTACTTTCAACGTTATGAATTTTGCTGACATTTTTCAGGATAATTTTGATTTACTATGATAATAATGTAAATAAGCAGCTAACCGGTTAATTGTTTCTTGGTTTTCTTGATAAGTTTTCCTTGACCATCGGTCAAGTCAACAAAAATTGCCGCATTATCAATATATGCGGATAACTGAAAAAAAAAATATTAATCAATTGATCAATTATCCGGAAAAGTCTTTTTTTTTTCCTAAAAATAAGTGCTCATTGTATCCGGTATGCAATCATTTCATTATGAGAATATCCGAAAATTATTGATAATTTTACCGAAATTTGAAAAATCGCGAATAGAGATATTCGTAATGGAACGGAATAAATTTAATAAATAAACTTTGCATGGAATTTTTTTTATTTTTTTGAATGATTAAATTAGTTTTTAATTACATTAGTTTCTGAATTTCTAATAAATTAGTTTTCAATTAGCAAAACGAATATTAAAGATATTTCTTTCTAAACATTATCAAACTTTGAATCAAATATTTCTTGTCCGATAGTCTTCCCAAATGTTTAATTTACTAATAATTTTAAATTTAAAAAAAAAAAATTAAATCTTACACCTATCTTTTAATTTTTTTTCTTCCAAGAAAAGAGAAAATGAATTTTCTTCCTTTCCTTTCATCAGTTCTTTTTCAAAAGAATTATCATCAATTAGTGACATCAAAAAATAGTCGCACTAAATGAAATATCAAACAAAAGAATTAAAAATTGATTTAACCATTCAAGAAGAAAGAAAGAAAAAAATTCCATGCAAAGCTTATTTACTAAATTTATTTTTCAATTTTTCTCGAAGAAAATTTCTTAAAAAAATTTAAAAGATTTACAGTAATTGAAAATCATCAAATTTGAGACCGCTAATAACATTGCAAACTTTATTGCTTTTATTTAATTTCTTACAAGTTTCTTTGGCTATCTTCAACCAAAATTATACTGATAGATTATTTCGCAGTATTCTTTAATTAATTGTGAGAATTTTAAAATTTAGATCTATTCCAATCCTGGCATTTTTTCATCGAGATTTCGAGCGGCGAAAACTATTTGAATATTAGCCATTTAAAGATTATAGAAAAAAAGCACTAAAATGTTTTATTTTTTTCCCCAAGTGAAATATTTTTAATTATGTTTTCATATTATTCCAGTTCAATGGTACGGTAGTGAAAGAAATTGGAATAATAATTATAAACTAAAATTCAATCTTACTTATTTGAAAATGATTTTTTTTTTTAAATTTTATTATCAAACAAAAAAAAAAGTTTCTATTTTCGTTTCCATTCTTTTTCAATAAAATGATTACAGTTATTGTAATGAGTAAATTACTATATCATCTTTGATTTCTTTTGTTACCGTATCGTTGAATTATAAATATATGTTGCAAATTCCAAAATAATAAACTGTAAGTAATAATATGTATGATATGATATGATATGATAAATGTAAAAAGGAAAAGAAAGTAAATTATTGCTACATACAATGAGTAGCCTTTCTTCCATTCCTTGTGCTGATAACGTTATCAAACGTCCATCGATTGATCGTGTACGAAAACGTATTGGTAAGATCAATTGTGATCCATCATCTTCAAATAATTCATTATTAAAATATTTTTGATAAAAAAAGTGCATTGAAAAGTTTCAAGAATTTCGCAAAATTCAATTCTTACATTTTTCATTGTGATGAAGCAAGTTACAGTAATATTCTTTTCAATATACTTCAAAAATTTTGCTTAATTAAAAAAATTATGGAAATAATTTTTCGAAGTTTCGAATCTTTTTTCTATTACATTTTTCTTATTAATTGAAATTAATTTAATTTAATTCAATTTTACAGAAATTGAAAATCTTATATCCATTTAGATAACTTTAAATTCGCATTTGTCTAGCTGATTAATTTGATTCAAATTAATCAATAATGTCAAAATTGAATCGATATCTGTTGTATATGGAAGCATTATGGAAATACAAACCTGGATAATTCCAATCAATAAATTCATATTGAACATATGATTTTTTATCTAATAGTGTAACAACCTGAGCCGGAATTTCGATTTGTGCATTCAGGAATGAATATAATATAATTAAGCATAAAAACCCGTAATATATCATAATATACTGTAATAATAATTTAATTTAAAATTCTCAATAATTTATTAAAATATGATTATGAAAAATCTGAAATAACCTGCATCCCATGTCAATCGAAATACTAATTAATTAGGTTTTATTTTTTAACTTTTTTTATTTTACCCAAGTAAATACTTAGAGATTTTATAATAATTCTATGAGACTTTCGTCAACTTCTAATCATGACTACTTTTCCTAATATCAAATTTCGTTTCAACGGTTTTATTTTCTCCCGATCTCACTTCTGCCTCTCTCCTGCTCCCGCTGATTACAATGATGCTAATGTTGCAATTATCAATGATAACGACAAAAATTAAAACCATTAGTGATAAAGATAAAAATTCCCAATATAATTTTATCATAATTACGGGAAATTTAATTTTATTGAATACTTTCAAATAATTGATTCAATAATTTGAATATCTAAATTGTATGAATTTATTTTTTAACTTAAATACACGTAATTTACATTTTTTTTTTCGCCATAAAATATGCAAAGAAAAAAAGTTATAATTAAACGGAAAAATTTGAATAAGAAAGAAAGGAAAATGAAAAATGTAAAATCAGAAAGAATTGCATTCCTTCTAATGCTGCTTAAATAATCGAGCATGGAAAAAAAAAGAATTAAACTTGGGCTGGATGACACTTTCGAAATGGAAAAGACATCGCCGTTTGCGCTTATGTCAACAGATAAGCAAAACCATCAGTTTTCTGTGCTTTAAAATGTATGCACACTTAGTCATTCCTAATTTCATCCATTTTACTGTTATTATTATTATTATCATCATCATCATCATCATCATTGACTATCATCAGGATTAATAAATTTTATCGTTATCATCAACAATTGCATTATATTTTCATCATCATCATCACCACCAACATCATCATTGAATATCATCAGGATTAATAAATTTTATCGTTATCATCAACAATTGCATTATATTGTCATCATCACCATCACCATCATCATCATCATCATCATCACTGTCATCATTGACAGAATACTAGTATTATTATTAGTATTATTGCATCTGTTTTACACCATTATCATCATTATCATCATTGACAAATTATTAATGTTGATGATTTTTATCGCCATCATTAGCAAACTTCCTACAAAAAGGAAATTTTAAAAATTTACCATGTTTTTCCTTTTTACTTTTCTAAAAAAAAAAGAAAAAAAAGAAAAAAAAACAATTCCTGTAAAAAGGAAGGAGTATGAATAAAAGACTTTATCTATATATGTAGCAAGGATTACTGATTACTTATTTGATGGAATTAGTACGATGCTATTCATATTTCAGAAACTTATGAATATGCATGCATTCATACTACGACAATTTATATTTAAAAAATTATTTATTGGCCATTTTTAAAATTCTTGACATTTCCATTCATCATAAAATGTCCTTTTTTTCTTCTCGAAATTTAACCTTCTCGTTTATTTTTCTGCCAATTTCATCGGTTGTACTTTTACTTCCAATGGTCCAATTGACATGAATGGATAAGTGATTATTTAACGAAAAATAAGAAATGAGCAAATAATAGTATATAAACAAACAAATGATATTCAATGAAATGTACACGAAACAATTAATTTCCACGAGGAGTTCTTGATCTTTTCGAATCGTATTTGATTCAAATTTGACATGAAAACTTAGACTAATTGGGATATATAATGATGTAATTTGGTACAAAAAAATTAAAATCCAAATCAATTTTATAAAAACAATTTTTACAATCATACAAAAATGTATCATTCTATTACGCAACAATATTTTAAACATGTTAACCTTTCTGAGAGACTTCAAAAAAAATTGCTTATTTTAAAATTGCTTATTTTGATTAAATAAAAGATTTTCTTTGCTCAATTACATCAAGCGGTTTATTAGTTCTAAGATAAAAAAAATACAATTTTCTTTCTGCAATTCTGTTTATTCTAATCTTAAACTTTGAATAAAATTGAAATAGTGTGAATACCAGGATTTCTCATTGGTACAGCATATAAGTTAGAAAAGTTTACCACGAAACAATTTCAAATCGGGATACGGTATTCTTGCAGTAATTCTACTGTGATACTACAGTATGCTATTAAATCTATATCAGCACATATATTCGTTCATAGTCATATCCATTTCTATCTTTTACCATATCTATTTTCATGTATGCATTATATCTATTTTATAAATACATATAT